>CM059193.1:29689341-29706031 GCA_030323885.1 Branchipolynoe longqiensis
GTCACGAAGAAGCACTCATAGAGCCCGGTTACTGCATCGAACCTCCCTGGTTTTACCAGTGCATATTGGATAGCGGTGGCCGTTGATGCTCTAGTGATTGGACAAAATATGCTGTTTGGATGACTCATGTCGGCTCAAATTAACAGGTTTAGAAAGATAAAGTCGCTCAAGCTCATTTCACCGAGATGCACATAGCAGAAAGGTGATCTGGAACTGTTATTTTGCTCTGAGCTCTACTTAGGACAACTTCGAAATGCCTCCAAATTCGCCCCCGCTTCGGATGTTTACAACTCGACTGACGACGATAGGAGAGGGTTTGATAGTCTAACTTAAAACTTAAGAGTCTTTGTCAAAACGGACCTGAAAAACGTACATAATCTGTCTTCCATATCGATCCTATTCGAGTGCACACAATGCACGAGCACTGACAGAAATGTATAGAAGAACAGCTGAGTTGTCGTAATTATACGGCAGTGGTTTTGGAAGAAAGTTGAAACGTGTGTAACTGCGAGCAGAGATCAAGCCATGTCAGTGGCAGATCAGGATTTGGTCGAGAGGCTTCGTTCCTCGAGTCCATAATGAAGGATCCGAACTCGGAGCTTCACCTTGATGGATTGTTGAGAGACTCTCACGATCCCAAGGAATTATGGACTAACGGCAAGTCACAAAGATACACCAATAGAGTCAGGTTACGACGATTAGCATGACCGTCTGCAGCACTGTCAGCGTAGGGCACACCGTCGTACACCCCGCAGCACTGTCAGCGTAGGCCTGACAACTGCACCACGCAGCACCATCAGCGCAGATGCATCAGATGCAACTCTCTCAAGATAAGTACTCTTTCTGTAAAACTAGTAATCACACACTGTTCTGCACAAATAATTACAGTACATTTTACTGTTACAGTAGGTACGTGCACGTCCGCGCGCTACGCGACGGCCGTTTTCTGCCAAATATCTGTTCCTGGAAAAATCGTTCTGATAACAGAGGGCTCCCTCAAAATGCTTTCTTTTCAGTGCCTCTCAGGGGGTATCCCCATGAATTTCAGCCTATGATCAGAGAGCGTGTATATAAACAGATATCTGTTTATATACACGCTCTCTGCCATGATGTAGATAAAATGTCCAGCTACAACCTCATGTTAATGGGGGACCTCCGACTTTTTAGTTCAAATTCCTGCCGTTCACGTCGCCACTGAACGAGTGGGCCTATTCGGCACACTGTCACACTGCAAACCCAATGGCTATGAGCAATCTTCATACAGAAGAAGTCAAATATCTCTAAAACCACAACACCTACAGACAAACCGCTTGGTATACATATAGAAAACATACAACGAATATATTATATTAAATTTATAAGGTTAGGGTTCTGTATTTCTATTAATTTTGAATAAAATATAAGTGTTGCAATGCGCTGACAGGTGTCAACTCAAAGCATTGTCAATGACCCTGTAGGCCCACTAGTACCGACGCGCCACCAAGTGTCAGAAAATGAACTATGCAACATGTCCCCCATTTGGAAATCCGTTCACATTTTCTGTGTCTGTGCACATTCAGAAGATTTGACTTGATTTCAACACTCAAACTCCACCTATATATCTTGGGTAGCTTTAAAAAGTATATGGACATTTAAATCTGTTATTAATTGATCATTGTGTATATCCTCCAAGTCACTTTTATTTTAATGGGTGAAATCAACAGAGCACCTAGGGATCTACTTACACTGAAAATTTCAGTGAGTTGTATCGATTATTAAGCAAGTTAGAACAAATATTGACTAAATATCTAGATTTTGGGTCACACACTTGTAATGCTAAAAAGCATTAAAATAATGGCAGGAAATTACCCCTCATTACTGGAATTGAAATAGCTCTATCACGATTAATAATCAACCGATTGACACGATTGTTGGATTTTCTTGTATGGTTTTCAAAGCTCTTTCCAACAATGCCATTTATTTTTAGATAAGTTTGGTTCGAAAATGTTGTCCACATTGCTAATTAGGCCTACAATACATTTGACTATTCCGGTCCGTAGTGGTATTAAATCCGCCAGTATTATGCGGTATGCTCTATATGTAACACATAGTATTCTATGATCTACCATTAATATTGTTCTGTCCAGCTTTCCACCTATACTATGCTACTGGCTGTAAATGTGTTCAGCAGTTCAAATTTTACCGTTTGCCAATATCACTAGCAGCCTGTCAATGTCACTCACTGCCTGCCAGTTATGGTGCTTCGCAGTTCAATATTGCTGCTGCCTCCAACGCATTCCACAGAGAGGTGTGTGTACGGTTGGGAGTTGTGCTATGAGCAGGAAATCCGTCGGCTACGAATCACAAGGAGAGTTCCGATATAAAAGTAGGCCTACTTACAGTAAAGAAGTGGATTCTTCCTCCCGTGTTACAAGCTCAATTGTCCCAGTTGACGTGTTAGGCAGCTCCAGTTTCCCGTTTGCCAATGTCAATTACCGCCTGTCGATGCCACTGCCTGCCAGTCGTGATTTTTTAAGTGCAAACGTTCCATCCCATCGACTGGTGCAGACGTAAAGGGGCTGTCACATTAGGGTTTTTTGCGGGAGCGTATGGCGGTGTAAGCGCGTTACGTCATATACGTCGGCATACGCCGTATACGCTACTCATACGCTACTCATACGCCGCCAGATGCCGCCAGATGCCGGCGTATGTGAAGCGTATGAGGCATACGCCGCCATATGCTTTCATAAATCCGTCCGTCCAAATTTGTTTGTGCATGCTAAAAAAAACTCGACCTATGAGGGCGTATGGCCCATACTGTCAAAAAATGTCACAGCACGCTCCCATACGCTCCTCGTACGCTCCTCGTAGGTTCCACATACGCTCAAAACCACCCGAAAGGTCACCAAATGTCATCATAGGCCGGCATGCGCAGGACCTACGTAGGTTTTCAATACGCTACCGCCATACGCCATAATGTGACAGGGCCTTAAGTCAGACTCCCTGCCACCGTGATGCATGCTCGATTGTCCCAGTCAATATGTTCGGCAGTTATAATTTGATGCTCGTTAATGTCACTAACATCATATCAATGCCACTGCCTGACAGGCACGCCCGTACGCAGTCCCACACTGCTTCTGCCTCCCACGGCACTCCACAGTAAGTGCCCAGCTGCACTAGTCGGCTCTCTGGTGGGGAAGGCATGTTTAAATTGTCCTCACTGTGCCCTGTCAATATGTCCTGTTGCCAGTACTGATTTAGCTTGGGGGGACGGATTGTGGGGAGGGTGACATTAACGGGCTAGATAAGAGGTTAGGCCAGGTTAGCGGGGTGGGAGTGGTTGGGGCTTTTAGCGGTTTAGGTTTTTAGTGCTGTTCCATCTCCCATTGTCGTGGAAGGGTATGGTGGTAGCATGAGAGATGGCATGTGTAATTTGTTACTTTTGACATTTGTATTTGAGGGTAAGTTTTGGTTGGTAAGTTCCATTATTTTTAGGGCGATGCGTACGATGACCAATTTATTACATCTATGTTCTGGCTTCTACCCAATGGGTTATGCAGGGGTACTGGCGATGGGTTGAGGCTGGCTTTTTTCGAATTCGAATGATTTGAGTGTTTTGGGGAGTGTAGTTTATTGCTTTCGTCACCAGATGCCTTGCTTTTCGGCCGTTACAATGACGGTCGGGAAGGCCCCTCACAGCCTGTCGACGGTCCAGCTACCATTTTGTCCACTCATCTACACCAGAGAGCGTGTATATAAACAGATGAGAGAGACAACTCCCGCGAAAATCGGTAACACAGGCTACAGTGGCGTTCCTGGCGGTTAGTGTTGAACAAGCTTTGAGTTTGCCATACGTGTAGTGCAAAACATTTGTTTTTATTCAAAATTAATAGAAATGCAGAAGTCTAACCTTATCGATTTAATATAATCCTTTTGGTAAACATGTTTTCTATATGTGTACTAAGCGGCTTGTTTCTATTTGGTGTAGTTTTAGAGATATTTCACTTTTTCTGTAGGAAGATTGCACACGACCATTGACAATGCCTTGAGTTTGCCGTACGCGTAGTGAAAAACGTCAGTTTTATTCCAAATTAATAGAAATCCAGAACCCTAACCATATCAATTTAATATAATCTTGTTGGTAAACATGTTTTCTATGTGTATTCCAATCAGTTTGTTTCTAGGTGTTGTAGTTTTAGAGATATTTCACTTTTTCTGTATGAAGATTGCTCACTGCCATTGAAAATGCCTTGAGGTTTGCCCATATGCTTAAGCTGTTCAACAACCACCACTTGGAGCGCCACAGTCGGCAGATGTTACATGCTCTAGTATGGGAGTTGTCCCTCTCATCTGTTTATATACACGCTCTCTGTCTACACTACCCTGTTGACGGTCCAGCTACCGTTTCTGTCCACTCATCTGCACTCCCTGATCATGGCGGGGCCATTCATTCTGATGACTCCGTGACATTACACAGTCCATGTACTAATGCATATCCTGTTTCTCCTGCCATCCGACCATTGAAATCTAACGATGTTATGCCAATGTCTCCCTTTGATTACCGTTGTTCGGCCATTACAATGACGGTCAGAATGGCTCCCTTCACTCTGCCGACGGTCCTGCTGCCATTTTTGTTCCCTTGTCACAACTGCCTGGTCATGGCGAGACCACTCATTCACATGACTCCCTGCACTTACATGTCGACGGTCCTGCTACTGTTTTTGTTCACTCATCACAACTGCCTGGTCATGGCGAGACCTTCAATTCAAATGTCTCCCCGCCCTTGCAATCTGTTGGCACCGTCAATCTCAATACTACTGTTGTCACACTTTTGAAGCCTAATGATGTTATGCCATTGTCATCTTATGGTTATCGCTTCCAGATTTTAAGTATGTGGCCAACTACTAATTCTAATCCTACTACACACCGTGATCAGTGGTAGCTCAGTTAGTACTCAAAAGTCAGGCAAAACAAGGTGCCTAATTATTTGTCGGCGAGGATCTCTGTTCCTTCGGGGTTACTGATTGATAACTGAAGGGCGATGCTATGGGACTATGGTGATAAGCAACTAATTGATTTTCTTGAATTTGGGTGGCCGGCCGATTTTACAGGGAGCTCGCTGCCGCCGCCTGCTGCGAAGAATCACTGTGACGGTACTGAGCATTTTAAGTGGGTTGCCCAGTTTGTTCAAGTTGAACTTGGCTATAACGCTCTGATTGGCCCTTTTGATGTCGTGGCATTTTCTCCGTGGGCCCAGATAAGCCCCATTATGACTAGGCCCAAGAAGAATACGACCGAGAGGTGTATTATAGTTGATTTGAGCTAGTCTTCTCCACTTCAAATGATTTGGCCGTCTTTGTGGGGAGTAGCGCTATGCCTTTGTCGCCAGATGCCTTGCTTTTCGGCCGTTATAATGACGGCCAGGGAAGTCTCTATCACTCGAACCCCGGAACGGTTGCCATGTCGCCCTACTTGTCGCCACAGCCTGGCTTGACCGATTGTTCAACTGTTTCAGAGAGGTCCGGACCCCCTTGCAGTCCTGTCGTGACTGCACTTCCCCCTGCGACACCTACTTGTGTTAAGCCTATGTCTCCAGTTGACTACTGTTCAATTCTTTTGTCAATGTGGCCGACCGTTGTTGCAGACGCGGTTGGACAATGTGACGTGTCTTGTCTTATATGACTTTGTGTTCGCAGGTCAGGCTGACTGGTCTGCCAAACTACATGTCGGCGCGTGTTCCGGTGCCGTCGGGATTAAGGATCGATAACTGGCAGTTGATGTTGGAGAATTATAGCGATAAGATGTTGATCAGTTTTCTAGAGTTCGGATGGCCGGCTGATTACGTTGGACTGTCACCGCCAACCCCTACTAACAAGAATCACTGCGAGGGGCCGGAGCACTTCAAGTGGAGTGATTGTTTTGTTGACTTAGAGCTAAGGTATGAGGCTCTGATTGGGCCATGCAACGTTTTACCTTTCTCTCCCTGGGCGCAGGTCAGCTCCATTACGACGCGGCCGAAGAAGGACTCGGAGGAGCGTCACATCATCGTTGATTTAAGTTTTCCCAAGGGTAGGAGTGTCAACTCAGGTATCTGCAAAGGTTTTTATCAGGGCCTGCCGTTCCGCTACTCTTTGCCGAACATTTTGGACGTGGCTAGGGAGATTACTGTGCTTGGTGCGAGTTGCTTTGTTTGGTCGGCCGATTTGGCGAGGGCTTATCGTCAGCTGAGGGCTTGTCCTCTGTCAGTGCCATTGTATGGGATTACCGTTCACAATAAATTCTATTTTGATGTTTCTTTGCCCTTTGGGTGCCGGACAACGTCCCTGGCATGTGCCCGAACCACAGAGCCTGTGGTTCACATGATGCGGGGTAGAGGGTATTGTATTTTTGTTTGTTACTTGGATGATTTTGTTGGAGTGGCGGCAATGAGGGACCTGGCGGACGAGGCGTATGCGGCCTTTCTCGAACTGTCGAAGTTCCTGGGGTTGGTGCTGTCAATGAGCAAATGTGTCCCGCCCACTAGGACCCTGACATGGCTAGGATACGAGATACTAGTCGAGTCCATGCAGATTAAGATCCCAGGGAAGAAGCTGACGGACATTATTGCCGAGTGCCGATTGTGGAGAGTGGGGGTTAAAGTGTCTCGGAAAGATATCTAGAGACTGGTCGGGACACTCCAATTCGTTGCCAGGTGTGTGCTTCCCAGCCGTCGGTTCATGAACCGGATTCTGGATGCCCTCCAGGCTGCGCCGTTCAAACGAAAGACAGTGGTGGGCCCTGACTTGGTATGGGATGTTCGGTGGTTTGTAGAATACGCTGAGCAGGCTAATGGGTTGGTCCTAATTCACCCTGAGCCCACTCGCACCTGGACAATCGAATGTGACTCTTCGCTACTGGGTGGCGGCGCATTCTCTGCGACTCATTACATGTCTGAAATCTACCCTCAGGTTCTCGTGGACAAACGGTACCATGTCGCGCAGCTGGAGGCGATCAACCTGGTCGCCGCCCTGAAGACTCTTGGCCCCCCAGACCCTGAAAACTATGACATTGTGGTTAATTCAGACAATATCGCCTCACAATTAGTTTTGTCTACAGGTGCCGGCCGAGACCCCATTTTTTGGGCCTGTGCACGTGAACTTTGGTTGTTTGCTGCTATTAAGAATTGTTCTGTGTCTGTAATCCATAAGGCTGGGAATTTGCTGTGATTTTCCCTGGGAATATCGCTAATTTCTTCTGCCACTCTATTCCCAGGGTTTCAGTTGGATCTGCAAGGGAAGATTACAGCGTTAATGAAGGTGGGCCTAGCCCCAGGCACTTGGCGTAATAAACTCCAACACATGAGGAAGTATACTCAGTTTGCAAAAAGGACAAATATGGACCCATATAACCCCTCCCAGTATCAAATAATGGCATATACCGCGTATCTTGCAGATGATCTTAAGTCCCCAGGCGCGGTACTTAATTATTTAAGCGGAGCGCGGACATGGGTCCAAATGATGGGTGGATCACCAGAAAATTTTGACGCGTACCCGGTATCACTGGTCAAGCGAGGCGTTACGAGGTCAACGGCCCACGTAACATCTAGGGCGATGCCCTTGACAGTGTCATGGGGGTGATGAAAATGGGAATTATTGTGCCTAGAGTGGGACTCGAACCCACATCTCTTTGCATTCCGGGCCAGTGTGCTATCCATTACACCACCTAGGCTCCCTGATATCAATACACTCCCCACGCCTACCTGTCTATGTGGTTACTTGCCTGAGAGGTCAGTGCAGACCACTACACTCGTCCCCCTGGAATTGTAAGTCTTGTAATGCTTGCAATTACATACATACAGGCAATGCACTAACACATACATACACAGGGTAGGTTCAACAACCATACAGCGCAAAGCTTGTACAGGATCCTGATCACGGCAACCAGTGTCGTGGGGGTGATGAAAATGGAAATATTGTGCCTAGAGCGGGACTCGAACCCACATCTCTTTGCATTCCGGGCCAGTGTGCTAACCATTACACCACCTAGGCTCCCTGATATCAATACACTCCCCACGCCTACCTGTCTATGTGGTTACTTGCCTGAGAGGTCAGTGCAGACCACTACAACAGTATGTGACGTCGTAAATATTGTGCATTTCTTTTCCTCAGCAGGGAAGGTCGCGGAGGTACTAAAGGCTGCATTGTTAATAGGTTACTTCTCTTTCTTGTGCCAAAGTAATTTAATGCCGTCTGGGAGTCCCTATGATTCAGGGCACTGCCTGTCGTGGAATGACTTCAAGCTGCTGGACGATAACCTCATCATTAGAGTGCGGTCGACCAAGACGACGTGGAGCCCAAGGAAGGCGTTCGAGATAAGGGTGCCTCGCGTTCCCTCTTCAAGCTGCTGTCCGGTGGGAGCTTGGCGGTCCTACGCACAATTGGCTCCCCGGAGGGCGTCGGGCCTCAGCCCCGCCTTCCTCCTGCCGTCGGGGAGGCCTCTGCGGAGCATGACTCTGACCGCAGCGATACAACTGGCCTTATCTGCGAGCGGGCCCCCAGCTCCTGCGTTGGTGACCCTCCACAGTCTTCGACGGGGAGCTGCTCAGGCGTGTGCGGCAGCTGGAGCTGCAGAGGCCGAAATCGCCGAAGCTGGTGGCTGGCGCTCAAGCTCTATCTACACCTACGTTCCTAAGAAACTACTAACAGCCGCCCCTTTAACACTCGCATCTATATTTGGTCGAGTGTAAAATGGGAACTTCGGTCGTCTGCGGCTCAGAGCCTGCTGTAGGTGGGGAATTAATTTTCACATATGGACGATACCACGGGAAGGTGTGGGTATGTACCTATATAAGGACATCTGAACACTCGGTACATCCAAGGGTGAACAGAGCCCTGTAGGTTAGACCTCAAGTTCTTTAGCCTCCCGGACTCCGCACCGGCTATGTACTACTATTCTTAAGACCATTGGAATTAACTTAGGTAAACAAGTGTATCTTACTCTCCTAGCACAATCACTCCCTTGGTGATAGCTGTTAACTACTGCCGGTTCGTCTCAATAAACCTTGGCCCACTGTACCTATGTCTTGTCGTGTTTGAATTGTGTATGTTATGTAGTAACATAAATAATTCAAACACGACAACTAGGTGCCACTGGGCCAGGTAACTAACTGCCAGGGTAGCTTCTCTGGTATCCTGGCAACGGACACTCCCGGAACCAGTGTAGGTGCCAAACATTCTAATTACCAGGACCAACGTCAGTCACGAAGAAGCACTCATAGAGCCCGGTTACTGCATCAAACCTCCCTGGTTTTACCATCCCACCCACCCCACAAGCCTGTCCTATTGTGCCTCAGGGTCGAGTGTAAAAGGGGAACTTCGGTCGTCTGTGGCTCAGAGCCTGCTGTAGGTGGGGAATTAATTTTCACATATGGACGATACCACGGGAAGGTGTGGGTATGTACCTATATAAGGACATCTGAACACTCGGTACATCCAAGGGTGAACAGAGCCCTGTAGGTTAGACCACAAGTTCTTTAGCTTACACCCGGACTCCGCACGGGCTATGTACTACTATTCTTAAGACCATTGGAATTAACTAAGGTAAACAACTGTAACTTACTCTCCTAGCACAATGACTCCCTTGGTGATAGCTGTTAACTACTGCCGGTTCATCTCAATAAACCTTGGCCCATTGTACCTCTGTCTTGTCGTGTTTGAATTATGTGTGACCTGTGGTTAATCAACACACAAAAATGAAATCAGTTATCATTGTTTTGTCACTGTTGTCAACTACATTGTCAGAAGCATATATCCTAGAACACATCAATTGCAGTGGCTTGTCATGATGCTGAAAGGTTATAAATAGTATCAGCATGACTCCTGATATTTTGTATGACATGACACCTATCACTAACCTTGGGAATACCCAAACTAGGTCATTTTTGTTTTATTAATGCTTGTTCATACACTTGACCAGTGTTGACATTGCCATTACAACTCACAATGTCTTTGTATCTCTTTAATTGTCGCATTCAATTTCTGGGGGGGGGAGAAGAAAAAAAAAAAGAAGAAGAAGAAAAGAACAAAATTTAAAAAGAAAAAGTGTGGTTTATATTACATTGGAAGTTACGTGGTTGTAACCTATGGTATTATGCGTGATTCACCTCAGATTTGAAGCATTCTTTCCAAACTACAGCCGAAAATGTAACCCATACCCATTAGTTTTATTATCCTGGTATTAATTGATGCTCATGTGGATCACATAAAATGCTAGGTCTCAAAACTGACTAAAATGTATCCAAATATGGTCGTCATGTGTGACCTGGGGTTGGTCACCGCGCAACAATGTGATCAATTGTCATTATTTTTGGTACTATTGTCTGTGTGACCTGTGATCGATCGCCACACAAAGGAGTAATCAATTGTCATTTTTTGTGTTGCTTTGTAATTGTTTAAGGTTGCATGGTCTGATGGTTTTGAGTTTCTGGAATTGATTAATGTTCATCCAAATCATGCAAAGTGCTGGGTTTCAGTATTGACTGTTGACAATATTGAGTGTGTGCACAAATATTGTCATTATGTGTGACCTGTGGTTAATCAACACACAAAAATGAAATCAGTTATCATTGCTTTGTCACTGTTGTCAACTACATTGACAGAAGTATATATCCTAGAACACATTAATTGCGGTGGCTTGGTATGATGCTGAAAGGTTATAAATAGTATCTGCATGACTCCTGATATTTTGTATGACATGGCACCTATCACTGTTGACCATGTGAATTGCAGGGATGTGGGTAATGCACTTAGTGTCACGCTGCATATTTTAGTTTTTTTTTAAAAGGCATGCTGGTACTTTTAACAGCATGTTGATACTTATAATTACTCTACACTGCACTGCACTACCTAACGATGCGTGATATCATCCTTACAACTATTGTGGGTGATGTTTGGTTGCTAATCCTTGCGAGCATGTTATACAGTCGCAAACCGATCAGATAATATTACATCTCCTAACCCATGAGACAGACGGCCTTGATATCTACGGACCCTCCAGCAACAGATCTCCAAATCATTAACTCACCCCCATCTACCAATATAACTTATACTCACTCTATGCAACAGTCAATTACTTGGAAAATAGTCATCGATATGACATTATTACCTTATTCCATAGCAGGTGGGATAACAACTTTAACTTTTATAACTAATCTTCTGCTGGCAACAGACAGGGCAGTAACAATATTTACTGGGGAGACAATGGTTCTTAGGTTTGAGCCCGCTGAGACCACAACTGGGGGCAATTACTGGCCAGGCTTCCTCTGAACGACCTGAAGGGTCTGCCAGGCTTTAAAATAGGACACCTTAATGTACGTAGTCTAACCCATAAAATTGAACAACTAAGAATGGACCTGCCTTGGTCAGGACTTGATATTTTTACAGTATCAGAAACATGGCTAAACAGCCACATTGAGGAAAAGCTGACATCAGTTCAAGGGTACAAGTTCCTAAGATTTGACAGGCAAACAAAGCTTCCAAATGGCCAAGTCAAAGCTGGTGGAGGCCTAGGATTCTACTGCAAAGACACTGCAAATAGACACTGAAAAGTATGCGAACCACAATATTTCAAATGGAACTCTAGAATTACAGTGGGCAGTTATCACCAGACCACACACAAAGAAAATTCTAATAGGGAATGTATATAGGCCCCCAAATGGGAATATGCAGGAAGCTTTTGACCTACTAAGCTCAACCATGAAACAAATTATAGACATTAACAAATATGAAACTCTTCTCATTGGTGATTACAATGCAGATTACAATGCAAAAAATCAACCATCAGCCAATATCATGAGAGAATTTGCCACAGAACATGAACTGCAACAGATGATTAACAAAACTACTAGAAGCACACAAATCTCAAATACAACAATTGACCTGGCTTTTACAAATATAAAATGTTGTACTACATCTGGTATTCTCAACTACAACATAAGTGATCACAAACCTATTTATATAATAATTTAAAAAAACAAGGAATGACAAATAAACCACATCACACTGGGGCCACTCATATAGAAACTGCACCTATGAGGACCTTTCAACCACATTACGGGGATTTGCTACCAATGAAATATTTTATGAGCAAGATCCAAACAAGTGCTGGGACATGTTAGAAGCTATCCTTGATAGAGCTGCTGACAAACTTTGCCCAATGATTGAACTGAGAATAAGAAAAAACACAGCTAAATACTTAAATGACAAATTACAAGAACTACAACGAGATCGGGACTACTTTTGCCAAAAGGCTGAATTAACCAAAGACCCAGGGGATGCATTCATAGCCAAATGCTTAACTAGAAAGGCCAGGACTGAGGTTCGAAAGGCAAAATCAAGGTACTATCTTGACCAAGCCATCATTCACAACCAAAACCCCAAGAAATTTTGGTATGAACTAGATCAAATCGAGCCTGATCCCAAGCCAAAAATCAGTAATCTAATAAACGACAGTACTGGTGAAACAATACCTGATATTCAACTAGCAGAAGAGATCAACAAATACTTTGTTGATATAGGAGCTAACCTAGCCCAAATATTTCAACCAAAAGATGATGTCCAGGAAAACTATAAGGTTGCAGTTAACCAACATAGAAACAACAAAAGAGAAGATCCTTACCAAAGTACAAAATCTATCACCATTCAAACCTTCAGGCATGAAGGACATCAGTTCAACCTTCATCAAGGGTACCATCAATGCTCTAATAGATGAATTTACATACCTATACAACCTCATAATTACTCCTGGAATTTTCCCAGAAAAAAGGAAGAGAGCAACAGTTACCCCTATACCCAAGGTAGGTAACCCAAAGTCCTGTAATGAACTGCAAGTTGTTCCATGGCAGAATAGTTGAACAGATAATTCATGACCAAATAAAAACATTTCTTGAGGACACTAACTATTTAGCCACTCAACAAAATGGCTTCAGAAAAGAAAGGTCAACGACTAAGGCACTTGCCTCATTAATGGATGAATTGTTGATTAGCACAGACAGAGGTGAGCTTACAATAGCTGTTTTTCTTGATTTCAAGAAAGCTTTTGATACAATTGACCACAAAATCCTGCTATGTAAGATCAAAAGAGCTGGACTGGGAAAAAGATCATGCAGGTTCATATCCAACTACTTAAACAACAGACAACAAGTCACAAAAATTAATAATACAGAATCCTCCACTAGAACTGCCAGGACAGGAGTGCCCCAAGGTTCCACTTTGGGACCACTCCTCTTTCTGATATTTATTAATGACCTACCATTGCTGTCTACCAGTGCTAATTTCACACTTTTTGAGGAGGATGCTGTCCTCACAGTGCACAATAAAAACATTATTCTGGCAGCTACTATGGTAAACAAGGTGTTAAAAAAGGCCAATATTTGGTGTGCTGATAACAGACTTACCTTAAACATACAAAAATCAGAATATGTGATATTTGGAACAAAATCTAGAAAATCGGACGCACAAAATATAGAGCTATGTATAGGCAATGCAGTGCTAAGAGAACTGAACTCGTACAAATACTTAGGAACCACACTTGACTCTACACTGAATGCGAACCAGCAACTATCGAGGCTGAACCAAATTCTAGGTATGAGAATGACAACCTTTAGAAAAATAAGATGCTACATGAGTGAGAACACAGCGCTCAAACTGTATAAGGCAACTATACTGCCAATAATAGATTATAATGATCTAATCTATGGCCTTTTAACAAAACGACAAGAAAATAAATTACAGAGAACTCAAAACCGAGCTCTGAGAACAATATATAGGGGCAAAGTTCTCTCAGTGAATGAGATGCACACTAGATCTAATATCACATACCTGAGCCAAAGGAGAGATGCACATCTGCTATCTCTTATGTTTATCAGAGCCAAGGATGAAAACTACATAGACCATACTACCAGAGTTACCAGGCAGGGGGATGCTACACTCCTCAAAGTTCCTAAACCACTCCCAAATAGACTGACAAGAGCCCCTATCTACAAAGGCAGCAAATTATGGAATGAACTCCCAGTCAGAATTAGACATGCACAAACACAACTAGAATTCAAGAACCTGGTAAGAATTCACCGAGCTATTCAGGCCATTCTACAAGCCTAGTGATGAGGTCGCCATATTTAATTAGCTATCTATTATAAGCACCTATGGCAACCTCACCCCCTCCCACCACCCCACGCGCTCCTTTGCCTGCTGCCAACATAGTGTTGCTATAGACCGGGGGCCCTATGGTACTGGGACGGCTCACTCCCTATCTCTCCCATGTGATGTAAATTTTGCGGTGCCACCTTGTGGTGGGTTTGATCGACCCAGCTGCTGGTTGGTGTTTCACATGTAAACACATACGGTTATATCATGCATGAGACGGGTAAGCGTGAATACACATCAATATGAAATTGCTATGAACAGGCACACATCATCGTCGTCTCGTCGCCATCATCACACATCTTTCACATTCATATATACATTTGTGCATATATTATAGCATCTGTTTAGCCGGGGGAACAGCCACCGCACCAAGTGGTGGGTTTGATCATTTTGATTACACAGTACAGGCTGAGTGAGCCGTCTTGGTATTATAGGATCTTTGTATAAACATAGACACTAATAAAGTCTGTACTAGACTACTAAATGACTGAAACGTACAATCCTCCAAGCATTGTTTATCCCATCATTACTAACAACCTACTTACTCAAACTACTTCATGTAGTCAAAAAACACACCTGAGGTCTTAACCTTTTAAGCATAACCCTATAAGCTAACCACACTCTATCTAACAGAATAAACAAACCATTCTACTAACACTCACTCCATCTCAAAATGTTAACTCCAACAACATGATAGTTTTGCAATTCACAACATATGAAGGGAAACTATGCACCTAACCACCCCGTAATGTAAAGGTCTAATCAATACACATGTATTTATCAAGTGTGTAGGAATACAACATATAACTGCTATTTTTTAATGTGAATTGTCAAACTATACCATATGTAAGTCTTTGAATGTTTGATATTGTTATTTCAGCTGATTTGGATATGGTATGCAGGTATTGCAGGTATAGCAATACCTCAGGGAGTTTGACGCCCCTGCCTTGCAGAGTTGTAAACCACTGCCTTGTGGTACAGGTCCTTGACAGAACCGAAGGCTAAGGGAGCAAACCCTAAACAGAAAACCATGTCACTATGGCAGCATTAAGGGCGGTTGATGTATGGAACTCCCAACATCTCCCGACCAGCCACTGCAGGGACAAATAGTTTTGCGCCTGTCTTGACATGTTCTTGCCGGTGTGAAACCTCTATTTGCTCCCCGAGAGAGTGCCGCTGGTAACTTGCAAAAGCCAGCAGCACTTCAACACTTTTGCAGGCAGCTTTCATGAAATGTTAAGGAAATACTCGAACTAAGGAAATACTCGAACGGATGGGGCTGCCCTCTATGGAAGATCTTCTGATCAAAAAGAATCTCCGGTGGACTGGACACCTCATTCTCAACTGTCTTCTGGCTACAGAAAGAGAGGGCGCCCCCGTCTCCGGTTCAGGGATACCATCAAGAGAAACCTGAAGCTGAGAGACATTAAGACCGACTCATGGACGCAACTCTCACAGCAGAGAGCTAAATGGAGAGCGGCAGTCAAGTAATGAAAGCAGTCTTTGTCACATCGCGACCGACAGCATGATGATGATGATGAGCTGATTTGGGCTAGCTGCTGGTGACAATATCAGACTACATATGCATATATTGTAAATAACTGTATTGTCACATGGCTGGAAGACCAGTGCCACGGTGCTGACAGAAGACTTTATTCAATGAATAAACTATATTTACAAAAAAAAACTGTTAAAATGTGGATGTAAAAAGGACTGCACTAAAAGATGCAAGTGTGTCAAGGCAAATCTGTCATGTACACAATTGTGCTTTTGTTCGGGACAGTGTAGCCGAGAGTAGCTTGTAAGAAGATCAATAATTTGATAATGTTTTAAAGGAACACTTTTGCTGCAACCAGTTCCAGCTGTTCTGAGCAAAACATATTCAAAAAGAGGTAACTGATAACTTCATAGCTGAATAGTACTGAGAATATAGGCTACTGGAACAATCCGCAACCCTTGATGGTAATTCTTGGAACTTGTTAAAGTCATTTAGTTCTATGGCATATGTGTCCCTTTATCAGAATGTACGACACACAATCAGATTCCTTAACATTGGTACTAAAATGGTAATCGGTACACTTACATATACGCTGTTGCAACAAAAATTGAAGTTATGAGCGTGTTTTAATATTTTCACCATGAACATCTTTGTTATGAAAGTTCTAATGTATTTTATTGGGTTCCTTGACCTTAAAAACATAGGCATAGACATCAAGATCATGGTAATTGGGGCAATTAGAGCCGTTTTATGGGCAAAAACGTGTTTTGTGGTGGCCATTAATTTTGGGCGGGAACCGTTCGAGTGACGTTGTGGTTCCCGCAATTTTTTTTAATCAGCATACCCAAAACCCCCGAGGACAAAGTTTCATGCTTCTTTCCAGAAGTGCACACCAATTTCACATATCCGCCCCACTATTACGGCGCAAGCGCAAAGGGACCAACAGTCGAACGAGCCACTGCGCCACGGTTTTCTGTCAGCTGGACAGCAGGGCGCCCCCTGGTGGGCTTGGAGCACACTACCAGGACTCACA
>CM059193.1:29706531-29726173 GCA_030323885.1 Branchipolynoe longqiensis
ATTAAGGGTTCTCCAGGGCGAGGCTAGCTGTCTCGCGGGAACCCGCCGGAACAGGTCACGTGGACACTGTATTGCGTCCCGGAAGCAGCCGACTCTCCAGGCGGAGTCCTGGTGGCGATATGTGTGCATGTATGCAGTGTGTAGACCTGGGCGGAAGAGGGTAATCTCACTCACTGCACTCGGGATGGAGAATGATATAGGCTTGGAGTTGTGGATCAGGTGGTGGAGTGGGTAGCGTCACTGCGCCCCTAGGGTGGCGAGTGATGTGAGGGTGAGCTTGGTGTTGTGGATTAGGGTGTAGAGAGCGGGTAGGATCACTGCACCTCAGGGTGGAGAGTGACGTGAGTTGGAGTTGTGGACCAGGATGTGGAGAGTGGCTCACTGCGCCCCTAGGGTGGCGAGTGATGTGAGGGTGAGCTTGGTGTTGTGGATTAGGGTGTAGAGAGCGGGTAGGATCACTGCACCTCAGGGTGGAGAGTGACGTGAGTTGGAGTTGTGGACCAGGATGTGGAGAGTGGCTCACTGCGCCCCTAGGGTGGAGAGTGATGTGAGGGTGAGCTTGGTGTTGTGGATTAGGGTGTAGAGAGCGGGTAGGATCACTGCACCTCAGGATGGAAAGTGATGTGAGTTGGAGTCGTGGGATTAGGATGTGGAGAGCGGGTATGGTGACTGCACGTCGGGGTGGAGAGTGATGCGAGAGAGAGCTTGGTGTGGTGGATTAGGGTGTAGAGAGTGGGTAGGATCACTGCACCTCAGGGTGGAGAGTGACGTGAGTTGGAGTTGTGGACCAGGATGTGGAGAGTGGCTCACTGCGCCCCTATGGTGGAGAGTGATGCGAGGGTGAGCTTGTCATGCTGGATTAGGGTGTAGAAAGTGGGTAGGATCACTGTGCCTCAGGGTGGAGAGTGATGTGAGTTGGAGTGATGGGATCAGGATGTGTAGAGCAGGTAAAGTCACTACACCTCGGAGTGGAGAGTGATGTGAGAGTGAGCTTGGTGTGGTTGATCAGGGTGTAGAGCTTAGCTTTTGGGGGGTTGGTAACCTTACGATGGTTACCGGTGTGGCAGTAAATCGCAAACCCCTGGAAATTGCACACCCCGGGGTTTGCGATTTACTAGGAAATCACAAACCCCCCCTGGAAATCGCAAACCCCCCTGTGTTTTGTAGCATTTTCATACGGAAGAAGTCAAATATCTCTCAAATTACACCATCTAGAAACTAATCGCTTGGTAGACATAGAGAAAACATCTTTACCATAAAGATTATATTAAATTGATAAGGTTAGGGTTCTTGATTTCTATTAATTTTGAATAAAACTAACATTTTGCACTGCGCGTACCGTCAAATTTCATACTTTTCAAATAAAGAAAATGAGATCAAGTATCCAGCAACTATGTGCAAATACCGCCGATCGTCGCGAAGCAGTTCGGTAAACAAATGACCACCGCCGCTTCGACATCGATATCCATACTGTCGAACGTCAACTAAACATCACCGCCGCCGCATCGGTGGCAATGTATTAAGCCCAAATCTATTCAATGCTATCATATTTAACAGAATTACATAGGCAATAAGTGAAATTTTATTAAATTAACCCTAAAATCGAAGCGAGATGAATGCTGCCGCCGCAACGGCGGCGATGTTAATATTTTCGAATCGACGAATGTAAAGTAAACAAATCGCCGCCGCCGCCGAATGGGGGGTTTGCGATCTCCAGGGGGGATATGTGATTTCCTAGGAAATCGCAAACCCCCCATGCCCATATATGGCATGGGGGTTTGCGATTTCCTAGAAAATCACAAGTGGGGGTTTGCGATTTACAGGGTTTGCGATTTCCTGCTACACCGGCTGCAAAACTGCAGCAATATAGAAAGGCCCCAATAAATCGGTCCAATCTTTGGTTGAAGATTAATCTTCAGGTGGGACAGTTGTAGAAGCTGGGGATGTCTTTGCAACATTCAAAACGACGAATCGTTGGGGCGGCCCCGAATCACCCCAGTCCGGTGGTAGCAGTAACCACAGCAAGGGTTCAGGAGGAAGGGACGGGTAAAGGTGGGTCCAGCAGGTCCCAGCAACAAGAACAAAGGAAGAGAAATGATAAGGTACAGGGCCCCACCCAAGCAAACAACTCCCTTGATCAGGGGGGAGAAGTAAGCCCGGGATAAAAAAAAAGATACAGTATAGGACAGAGAAATGAGGAGAGTTGAGTGAAAGGACGTGTCTCTTTGCTCTATGGTGACCAGACGGCGAGCCAAATTCACGGACTGAGTAGAGTAGAAAGTGAAATGCTGATGGGCTCCCCATCCTGGAACTCTTTTCAGACATTATCAAGGAGGAGCAAGGCCAGCAGAGAGGAGATAGAGAGAGGTGTGGACGAAGTGCGGTCCGGATAGCAAGTGTGGGGTGTAGAGTGGGTAAAGTCACTGCACCTCAGGATGGAGAGTGTGTAAGCTCACAGCACCACAGGGTGGAGAATGTGAGCTAACTACATCACAGGGTAGAGAGTGTGAGAACTAACTGCGCCACATGGTGGAGAGTATGAGAACTAACTGTGCCACATGGTGGACAGCGTACATATTCTCACTGTGTCAAACGTGTGTTCTCACAGGAATGGCAACGGTATGTGGAGATCGTTCTCATTGCGCCACTGGGTGGAGAGTGATCTCAGCGGACCGCCGTGGGGAAGATGGGTGGGGTGATTGTGGGAGAGGCGGGGGCGGACTTGGGGGAGGGGGGGGGGGTGTTGCCCCGCTGTTCCCGGGCTGGGAAGGCCTTGCCCGGCACGTGGGATTACACCATTGTGCTTTCTATAATTGAAATCTCGCGGATACATCGCCTCTCGCGGTGATTGTGACAATGGAATAGGTATCCACATGTGTGTTCATATATATGTGTGTGTTTGTGTGTGTGTGTTTGTGTGTGTGTGTTTGTGTGTGTGTGGCGTCCCTGATGTGTCTTTGCAATATACACGAGCCTGCATTAGCTGCGGCATTGCAGTAAGCGGGACCAGGCACGGTGGCCGAACCGGCAGAGCGCGGGCCTAGCCTGCGGGAGATCGGCAGTTCGGTTCCCGATCAAGTCAGACCAATGACTTATCAAATTTATGTTTGTCGCTTCCCAGCCTGGTGTTCAGCATTAATAGGATAGGGCAAGGACTGGTTAGCTCAGTGTCAGGATAATGTGACTAAGTGGGATATTTGGCCATGGTGCTGGTGGCATGATTTCCCAGTGGGGCAGCACTATGAAGTCGAAATGAGTGCACAAGTCAATACCCATCCTGATATAACCTGCGATGTTGCCAGGATGTAAAACTCCAACAACCAAGCAGTAAGCGGAGAATGGCGAGGTATTTGCTGATAGCGTTGAGAGGAACCAGTCTGCTCCGTCCAGGCCACGCCATTGTTACTCCGAGACGCCGCTAGGAGACGCCACTGGAGCAGAGCTGTGCGATGGAACTATGTGCTCACCCGACGTGAGGTCACAGATCGACGCCGTTTTGTTCTTCATGTCATGGTGACGTCACCATATGACACCACTATATATTTAAAGCTGCATAATCCGATGAAAGGTACAACTTTTCTAAACCAAAACACTTACCTATATTTGATGCTATATTATTTAGCTTAGATACTGGAATAGTCATTAAGTTTGTTTGTTGTAGTTTTACGTCCTAGCAACATCTACGATCATATCAGGACGAGTACCGACTTGCGGCAGTGTGCACTCATGGTGAATTTATAATGCTGCCCCACCGAGATACTAGGCTGGCGGTACCATGACCTGATATCCCACTCAGTCACATAGCATGATACTGAGCTAACTAGTCTGTGCTCTATCCTAATTATGCTGAGTGACAGGCTAGGTAGCCATAAGTATCAATTTTGTAAGTGATTGGTTTTAACTTAACCAGGAATTGAACTCTTGACCTTTCACACGGGAAGTCTACGCTCTCCTATTTCGGCTACCACGTCCGTAGTCATGGAACCTTTACAGCAGTTTGGTGTTCTTGTTCTAACCTGTTCTGCTTGAAAACTGTCAAGCAAAGCAAGTGTCAAGTGACCAGCATTTCGGTGTGCATGCTGAAATTGATGTAGCATGTTTTTCACTTCAAATATCTCTAAGGTTAACATATTGTAGTAGTCTGCACTGACTTCTCAGGCAAGGAGCCGCATAGACAGGTAGGCGTGGGTAGTGTGTTGATATCAGCGAGCCTAGGTGGTGTAATGGTTAGCACACTGGCCTGGAATGCAAAGAGATGTGGGTTCGAGTCCCGCTCTAGGCACAATATTTCCCATTTTCATCACCCCCACGACAATATTAAAATAAAAGGTAATTCAAGTAGATTATTGCGATTAACCTAATATATGTACAGTAAAACCTCTCTAAATCGACAGACCACAGGACTGACTTTAAGTGGTCCATTTAGGGAGGTGGTCCGTTTAGGGAGTTAGAATATCCTTACAATGGTACCCAAATAAAGCGATCGATATACGGGAGTGGTCGATCTGTGGATGTGGTCGGTTAAAGGGGTTTTACAAATGATGAATCTCATCTGATGTATGGGTGGCATTATGCCGACAATAAATAATCTCGGCAGGTGTATGAGCGGCATAATACCGATCCTAAGGAATAGTGTTAGATGGGCGAAATAATGCCGATAAGGAATGTCATCAGGTGTGTGGGAAGCATTGAACTCATGTTGTTATAGTAAGGAATGGTGTTAGGTGTATGGGTGGCATGGGCCCGACAATACAGAATCTCATTGTGTACGAATAGCATAGTGTCGATAATGGGAAATCTCATTAGGTGTATCGCTGGCATAGTGCCAGTAATAAGGAATCTCGATGGGGAAATCTCATCTGGTGTACGGATGGCATTGTGTCGGTAATGAGAAATCTCGTTTGGTGTATGGGTGTCATTGCGTCGATAATGATAAAATCTTATCTGGTGTATGGGTGGCATTGCTTCGATGATCAGGAATCTTGTCATGTGTCGGGCGGGCATTAGCGACGCCTGCAGACTGAGCTACTGGAAACCTGAGACTGACGTCACGATGTAAACAAACGCCGCCTGTAGACACCTCCCTGACGAGGCTGACCTTGGAGGACGCCCTTGGGTCATCTCAAGGTCACCAATCAGCCCGGTTTCACTTTGATGTGGCCTTCGGGTTCGTTGAACGCTAAGGTTCCCCCACGCCATCACACCCCCACACCCTCACACCCCCACGCCATCACACCCCACACCCTCACACCCCCACAATGCCACACCCCCACACCCCACTAAAACCCCAGTCAGACCTCACCGGATTAAGGAACGGGATAGAAAACGGACACTGTCCGGTGAAATACGGCAATGTACGGTTTATATACGGTTGGCATCCGGCGTGTCCGTTATCTGTCTGGTGGTGTCCGGTGGTGTCCGGCAGTGTCCGGTACAAGCTTTGAACATGCACAAAACTTGTACCAGACACCGCCGGACTGAGGTGAACGGTTGGTGTCCGTTTTAAGTCCGTTTTGTCTGTTTCATGTCCATTACTCATCCGTTAGGTGTCCGGTTTGTATCCTGAAGAGTCTATTGATGGTACTGCGGGAATTTGGCCCGTAGGTTTTTGCCGGGTCCGTGAACAGTCCGGTAGGTGTACAGTAGGTGTCCAGTAGGTGTCCGGTAGGTGTCCGGTTGTTGTCCGGTCCGTCCGTTTGAGATTCGGTAGCCGTCGGGTTCTTGTCTGGTTCTCATCCATTGGCTATTCGTTAATGTATGTTTCTTGTCTGTTTAGTGTCCGTTTCGTGTCCGTTTCATCCGGCGGCCGTTTCAACAGTTCAACAACGAACACCACCGGACTAGACAATTCTTTGTCCGGTGGTGTCCGGTACTCAGTCCGGTAAGGTCTGACTGGGCCTTAAATCACACACATCCACTTATACTTCCACACACGCGCGTACACATGCATGTTTGCAGGTCAGGAGACACTAACACACACTGACAGACACTGACAGACACATGTACGCAACACCGGACGTGGTGGCCCAAGCGGTAAGAGCGCAGGCTTCCCATGCGGAAGGTCAAGAGTTGGATTCACACCGAGTCAAAGCAACGCCTTACACAATAAATTAGTACTTGTCACTAATTTAGCCTGGTGCTCAGCATTATTAGGATAAGACAAGGACTGGTTAGCACAGTGTCATGATAATATGGCTGAGAATGATATCAGATTATGGTGCAAGCAGCCTGATCTCCCCATGATGAGGCAGCACTATAAAATTGCCATGATTGTGCACTGGTCCAAGTCGTTACCCATCCTGATATGACCATAGATGTTGCTAGGAGGTAAAACCCCAACAAACATGTAGGGACGTCAGAACACACATACTAAAGCGGCTGTCACACATCACCGGATTGAGCAACGGACAGAATTGTCTAGTCCGGTGGTGATAAGTATCAAAATGTGTCAAAGTGTTGTGACATTGGGTCTACAAACGGAATGAAATGGACATGAAACAGACAGCCAACGTACGAAACAAACTCAAACCGGACAAGAACCGTAGACTTCAATCCGGTGCATCTGTTCCTAGTTTTGTGCATGTTCAAAACTTGAACGGACACAAACCGGACTTTGTTCGGTTTCTGTCCATTAACCCCAATCCTGTGATGTGGGACATCCGCTTAAAACACGCAAAAGCACACACTATCACATATGTTTGTTGGTTTGTTGAGGCTTTATGTCTTCTCAACATATAAGGTCATATCACGATAGGTACCGGGGTGCGACAGTGCATGCTCATGGTTACTTTATAGTGCTGCCCAACTATACCATCGGGCCATGGTCTGATATCCCACCCAGACACATTATCATGATACTGAGCAAACCAGTCCTTGACCCATCCTGTCAATGCCAAAGGCCAAGGTAGGTAGCGTCATGTATGAATTGGACAAATCATTGATTTTACTTGGTGGGGGTTCGAACCAATTTGCAGTTTAGGCTATTTTCTGTTCCAACCAGTGGTCCACAACTGGGTCATCAAAGGTTGTGGTATGTGCTGTCCTGTCTGTGGGAAAGTGCATATAAAAGACCCCTTGCTACTTATCATAAAGAGTAGCCTATGTGGCGGCAGTGAGTTTCCTCCTAGGAAAAATGTCAGAATGATCATGTGTTCGATATATAATAGTCGATGATAAAAAGCAATATCGGTAAATAAAACAAAAGTTTACTGCTTGGGGTTCGAACCCACAACCTCCCGCACTGGAAGCCAGCCAGCGCTCTTACCGACACTGGCATCCTGTAAAGCCCCAGTCACACCTTCTCGGATCAGAGGCCGGACGAGCCCCGGACCATCATCCGGGGTGGTCCATGGCGAATCAGGGTGATCTGGGTACATCCATGCTGATCCGGCCTGATCCGCCCACATCCTGGCTAGTCTGGGGTCCGCCCTGGATGTTTTAAAATGTTTAAACTACTACTACTACTACTACCACCACCACTACTACTACTACCACTACTACCACCACCACCAACCACCACCACCACCACCACCACCACCACCACCACCACCACCACCACCACTACCACCACCAACCACCACCAACTACCACCACCACCACCACCACCACTACTACCACCACCACCACCACCACCACCACCACCACCACCACCACCACCAGCCCTGACAGGCCCCGGTTCACCCCAGGACTACCCGGACCACCCCAGGACCACACCGGCCGGGTATGTGTGACCGCGAGGCCTAAAACGATGAATCTGGGCGACTAGTCCAGGGGCGGTCCGGCTCAAAATCCGGGGCTCGTCTGGGAAGGTTTGACTGGGGCTTTAGGTGTAGGACGCGTGCATACACACATGCATGTACTCACATCAGTTCACAAACACACAAACAGTAACACACACACACCAGCACATAAACACACACTGACACAAACAACACCTATGCACGCACTAACAGTTAGTAACACACACACACTTACACACGTTGTGTATGGATATTGTGCATCATCTCCCATGCGAAGTGTCAGTGTGGGAATTTACAAGAAAGCATTGCGGAAAACACTATGGAGGTAATAACAAACCATCACCAGGGTGGCTTTTGCGCCGAAGAGCCGCCTGGGAAGTCGCTCACTGTGGGAAGTGTGGCGCTACTAGTTCGGTAACGACGCACGACCCCCCCGCCCCCCTCTCTCCTCCTCCCCTTCACACATCTACACACCACCAGATACATATGGTACACTCAATGTATGCATTAGTACGGTACACTCAATGTGTGCATTAGTGTGGTACATCGAGTGTGTGCATTATAATGGTACATTGAGTGTGTGCATTAGTTTTGGGCATCCAGTGTGTGCATTAGAATGGTACATCCAGTGTGTGCATTAGAATGGTACATGCAGTGTGTGCATTAGAATTGTACAGTCTCTGTGTGCATTGCTATGGTGCATTCAATGTGTGCATTGGGATGGTACATTCAATGTGTGCATTAGTATGGTACATACAATGTGTGCAATAGTGTGGTACATCCAATGTGTGCATTAGTATGGTACATTGAGTGTGTGCATCAGAATGGTACATTCAGTGTGTGCATCAGAATGGTACATCCAGTGTGTGCATTAGAATGGTACATCCAGTGTCTGCATTAGAATGGTACATTCAGTGTGTGCATTAGAATTGTACAGTCACTGTGTGCATTGGTATCGTGCATTCAATGTGTGCATTATGATGGTACATTCAATGTCCGCATTAGTAGGGTACATTCAATGTGTGCATTAGGATGGTACATTCAATGTGTGCATTAGGATGGTACATTAAGTGTGTGCATTATTATGGAACATACAATGTGTGCATTAGTGTGGTACATTCAGTGTGTGCATTAGTATGGTACCTACAATGTATGCAGTAGTGTGGTTCATCCAGTGTGTGCATTAGTATGGTACATACAATGTGCACATTCGTATGGTACATCCAGTGTGTGCATTAGTGTGGTACACTCAATGTGTGCATTAGAATGGTACATGCCGTGTGTGCATTAGTCTGGTACATCCAGTGTGTGCATTAGTGTGGTACATCCAGTGTGTGCATTATAATGGTACAGTGAGTGTGTGCATTATAATGGTACATTGAGTGTGTGCAGTAGAATGGTGCATTCAGTGGTGGATTAGTATGGTACATTCAATGTGTGTGTTGGTATGATACATTCAGTGTGTGCATTAGTATGGTACATTCAGTGCATGCATTAGTCTGGTACATTCAGTGTGTGAATTAGTATGGTACATCCATTGTGTGCATTAGTACGGTACATTCAATGTGTGTGTTGGTATGGTACATTCAGTGTGTGCATTAGTATGATACATTCAGTGCATGCATTAGTATGGTACATCTAGTGCATGCATTAGTATGGTACATCCAGTGTGTGAATTAGTACGGTACATCCATTGTGTGCATTAGTATGGTACATTCAATGTGTGTGTTGGTATGGTACATTCATGTGTGCATTAGTATGGTACAGTCAGTGCATGCATTAGTATGGTACATCCAGTGCGTGCATTACTATGGTACATCCAGTGTGTGAATTAGTATGGTACATCCTTTGTGTGCATTAGTACGGTACATTCAATATGTGTGTTGGTATGGTACATTCATGTGTGCATTAGTATGGTACATTCAGCGCATGCATTAGTATGGTAGATCCAGTGCATGCATTAGTATGATACATCCAGTGTGTGAATTAGTATGGTACATCCAGTGTGTGCATTAGTATGGTACATTCAATGTGTGTGTTGGTATGGTACATTCGTGTGTGCATTAGTATGGTACATTCAGCGCATGCATTAGTATAGTAGATCCAGTGCATGCATTAGTATGATACATCCAGTGTGTGAATTAGTATCGTACATCCAGTGTGTGCATTAGTATGGTACATTCAATGTGTGTGTTGGTATGGTACATTCGTGTGTGCATTAGTATGGTACATTCAGCGCATGCATTAGTATAGTAGATCTAGTGCATGCATTAGTATGATACATCCAGTGTGTGAATTAGTATGGTACATCCAGTGTGTGCATTAGTATGGTACATTCAATGTGTGTGTTGGTATGGTACATTCGTGTGTGCATTAGTATGGTACATTCAGCGCATGCATTAGTATAGTAGATCCAGTGCATGCATTAGTATGATACATCCAGTGTGTGAATTAGTATCGTACATCCAGTGTGTACATTAGTATGAGAAGCTAGATTCAGAATCATGTTGGGTTTTGTGAGAGAAACAAATCTGCAAGTGTTTTTTTCCCCCCTTATAGTATTTTCTTTATACTATTTGATGGTGGGGAAAATGCCATGAGGCGTGCTTTGGGTGGGATTCTTTCTGTGATTTTGTTTTCCCTTTTCTTCTCGGCGCTGCCTGATAAGAATTGAGTTGATAGCTAAGCGACTATTCCCGCTGTATGATGAATGAGGCGCCGTTTTAGTGGCCTCTACGTTGGCGTCTGAGTGATGAGGTGCTAACGTGAGACATGCAGTACCTGGAGTGGGTGGTGGTAGGGGAATGGGGGGGGGGGGGGGTGCTGCAAGGTGGGGGGGGGGGCGCCCTCACGACGAAACTATCCACCAGGGGGCGCCCTTGATCTATATAATCATCGACAGCTTCAGCTGAAAAATAATACTAACATCAACTCTCCCCCTCCATAAATAAATGGGATTTACATATTTTAGATTTAGAAAGTGGTAATTTTACTCTAGTACTTTTGACATGTTACTTTCGGCAGATTTAAATGCTAGACACCATAGACTTGAACAATAATAGGTTCTATTAATTTTTATTTTATTTATTTCCTCTTCTGCGGCAGTAAACTTGCACCAGTACCTACGTTGGCTATATAGGATCAGATTTAAGTAAATCTTTTGGTTTAAGAAATTTGATGGCATCATTGGACTAGTAAGCTTTAAGTACTGTTTGTATGGATAACGTGATTTATTGTGTGTCTGTAAAATAACTAACGGTAACCCAAGCATATATGTGCAATGTATAAGGACTTATGGGGATATAAACTATAGAAGGATTAGTAATTTTAATTTTCTTCCTCTCTGAGTATTCAGCAAACCGAACCAGGTGGCGCCACCTACTGTGGGCTTACTTCACTAACAACTGCCACACCAGATTGTCAATCGTTGTGGAAATAATGATGTAAAGTGGAGAACTAAAGTGGAACCGGGCGCAGTGGCCGAATCAATAGAGTGCGGACCTCACGTGCGGGAGATCCGGAGTTCAGTTCCCAGTGGAGTCAACCAAATGAGTTATAGAATTGATACTTTTCGCTTCCTAGCCTGGCACTCAGCATGAATAGGATATGTCACCGACTGGTTAGCTCGGTGTCAGGATAATGTGACTGAGTGGGATATTGCATCATGGTGCTGGTGGCCTGATTTTCCCACCGAGGCAGCACTATTAAGTCACAAAGAGTGCGAACTGCCACAAGTAGGTACCCATGCGGATATGACCTTAGATGTTGCCAGGACATCAAACTTGCAACAACCAACCAACCAACTAAAATGTAACTGGAGAAATATAATGCTTAATATACTAATGAGAATATCATAGATTAGGTGTTTGTTTATATTCAGATAATGCATTAGATAACATATAAAAGTGGAGAACTAAAGTGTAAATAGTGAAATATATGGCTTAATATACTAGTGAGAATATCATAGATGAGGTGTTTGTTATATTCAGATAATCCATTATAAAACATATAAACATGGAGACCTAAATTGTAAATAGAAAACTGTAGTGCATAATATACCAGTGAGAATAGCTTAGATTAGGTGCTTGTTTATATTCAGATAATGCATTATATAACATATATATACATATCCCGGTTTCCGATAACCATAGAATGTGTCATGCCACTGGAGCTACATATACCAGCATGTGTAGACTCATAGTTATCTGAATAAATGAGGGTGGACTCTATTTGTACTTAAAGCTTCCTAGTCCAATGATGTCATCAAATTTCTTAAACCAAAAGATTTACTTAAATGTGATCCTATATAGCCAGCGTAGGTTCTGGTGCAAGTTTCTTGCCGCAGAAGAGGAAATAAATAAAATAAAAATTAATAGAACCTATTATTGTTAAAGTCTATGGTGCCTAGCATTTAAATCTGCCGAAAGTAATTTGTGATATTTTCACCTCAAAGATCCCCAAAGTTAGCCATTTATTATCAAACTTACTTCAAATTGAAGTTCGGGAAGATTAAAAATATTGATCAACCTAATATATTTATCTTTTAAAAAAAATACCGGACTTTGGAACTTTACCGCTTTCGAGTATATGCAAGTGGATGTTTATTTGTTGGATTTTTGTTGAGAAATGTTGACTAACAATATTGTTTGTTTCTTTCAGGTGAGATCCATTCTCCACCCACCGGGGGTGTTGGCCTAATCGGTAAAGCGCGGGCCTCCCCTGCGGAAGGTCGGGAATTCGGTTCCCAGTTGAGTCAAACCATTACCTCTAAAATTGATACTTGTCGCTTTCTAGCCTAGTGCTCGGCATTAATAGGATAGTGCAGGGACCGGTTAGCTCAGTGTCAGGATAATGTGACTGAGGGGGATATTGGGTCATGGTGCCAGCGGCCTGATTTCCCTGTGGGGCAGCACTATAAAGTTGCAATGAGTGCACACTGTCACAAGTCAGTACCCATCCTGATGTGACCTTAGAAGTTGCCACGACGTAAAACTCCAACAACCAACCAACCAATCCATTCTCCACCCAGAGAGAGGTTCAGTCAAGGTGGTGGATTGCTGTGGCCCTGGTTTCAATAGGAATTAGGTCAAGTGTAGTCAACCCCAATAGCAGGGCTTTAATCAAAGGACGCACCCATACTAATTTATCTAGCAATCTGATTGGTCATTGTGACCATTCGTGAGGGGAACATTGCTTTCGGAACAGAACCAATATTCTCACTAATTCCCATTTTCACTGTGAGTGTTCAGAACGAGATCTAAATCGCTTGCACCTGTGCAGAGTCAACAATTTCAATCACAAACAACTGGTCTTCCTCATGTCACTGCTCCTTGTTCGGTCCTAGTAATGCAGAATGCCAGGCTAGGTACTGACTAGATAAAGCATTCACCCGGTACTCGCAGTCACAGTACACGGGTGAATACCAACCCTATATAAAAACGGTCGAAAAAAAGCGGGTTAAGGAAATGAGAGCCTAATTTCACAATCTAAGAAGCAACATTTATTCTTTACATATGTCTTATTGATAGCCCGTTACCTTTGAGTTAAAAAATATAATATAATATCTAGTTTAATCAGATTTAAAAGTGAAATCGACGGCGTTCTCTGGCTGCCATCTTGTCTTTTTGCATTCTCGCCCATTTCACCAACTCTGTGGCAATATATGTAGCCATTTGATACTGGAGCCACAGTTTCTAGTTCAGGTTCCATACTAAAGCTATTTTCGCCCGTATTTACACTACGTTGTCCTTCACCCGTGTACTACAAGTACCGGGTGAATCTTTTATCTAGGTACTGACAAGTATACATTTTTAAGTGACCAAGTCATTGGTTTTGTTTAAAGCTGCATAGTCCGATGAAATATCAAATTTTCAAAACCAAAAGAAGTATCTAGATTTGATTTTACATTTCTAACTTAGATACTGTCGTGCTTATTAAGCATTTCTTTCTGCGTAGAAGGCAATACCGAGTCAATTTAACAGAACCTGTTACTGCAGAAGTCTATGGTGTCAGAGTTTTGGCAAGCTTCCCAAAACTAATTGTCCATGTTTACACTCAAAATATCTCAAAAGGTTACCATTTAAAATAAAAGTAAATTTGAATTAATGTAATGTAGATACTAGTGATCGATCTGATATATTTTTCTTTAAAAAAATACAGAAATTCAAAACCATCGGACTGTGCAACTTTAAAGCTGGGGTTTGAATCCCATGACCTACAAAAACAGGAGGCAGACGCTCAACTCATTTGGCCATCCCATCTGGGGGGGCTTTCTTTAGAATTAAAAAAAATGATTTGGCCATGATGGAATAAGGTGTATGGGGTGGTGAGGGGGGGGGGTATAGAGCTTTACTAGAAGGAATGATGTCAGAACAAGGTCATAGTGTACTCATTAACCTCGTCCAATCACGTGACCACTGCGCTGGCATCCGGTTGCATGCTATTTCTCCTTAAAACCCCTGTCACACCTCGCCGGATTGAGGAAACAGAAAGAAACTGAACAAAGTCTGTTGATATCCAGCCAAGTCCGGTTTGTGTCCATTGCATATCCGTTGATATCTGTTGATATCCGGCCCGATCCGTTGCAAGTTTTGAACATGCACAAAACTTGGAAAGGATGCTGCCGGATTGGCGTCTATGGTTCTTGTCCGGTTTGAGTCCGTTTAGTCCGCTTAGCGTCCGTTGGCTATCCGTTCATGTCCGTTTCATGTCTGTTTCATGTCCGTTTCATGTCCGTTCGTCCAGCGGCCTTTGACCCGATATCGCAACATTTTGACACATTTTAATACATTTTGATACTTATCACACCCGAACACCACCGGACTAGACAATTTTGTCCATTGCTCAATTCGGCGAGGTGTGACAGGGGCTTTAGGCTTTCATGTTTGTTTATGTTGTTTCATGTTTGTTCATAACCCTTTTAGTTGTAACTCTGATATTGTTATTTCACATTTGTTTAAGTTGAATGTGATAAATATGACCTGGCTGGAGATAAATATGATACATGTGACTTGACTGGAGGCAGCACCTGGAATGTGTCAGTTTTGATGTTTTCAGATTCTTTATGTTTTTGTTATTTTCCTTGATTAAGCCGGAGAAATTTCAATTGGAAACAATTGTTTGCCCCCATTTTACTGCTACTTGCCCAACTCAGTAATGTTGATTGCCAGAATTAATCAATCCCATCCCTTACCACCACCACTACCACACACACTGACAGTGCAGTCTGATCAAACTAAATCAACTGATTATGTAATAGGATATCCGACCGAATTTAGCTGCCTTCATCCGGTTTTGGCAGCCGACTCCAACCAATTTCTTTTTTCTTGAAGATTTATACTGTCTATCATGGATAAGTCTGAATAGACTTCCTTTCACCATTAGACAGTTTGTCGATAGAAAGCCTGAGTCTACACTTTTACTGAACCAAGGGATTTTTAACCTCCCACACCACATAGACATGGTATGAGAGCAACTGGCCTTTGATGACACTGTAAGTTATACACAGCGGTGGAAATCCAAATCGGCAGAGGTGGGGGCACAGGGAATCGAACCACTGACCTTCAGATTAGGACTCTGACCTAGAAAAAAAGTCAGACACTCTAACCACTCCGCCACAGAGAACACTGACTTATAAAAAAAGAAAAAAGAAATAAAAGACCCTTGTTGCTACCTGCTTACCCTGACATTCGCCATTACTAGGAGTACGACAAGGAGGCTAACCATTTCACTACCTAGGCTCCCTGATGTCACCACCCTACCTACCCCTAGTCTACGATTGAAGGTTCCTCTCCTTCCTCAACTAATATACCCAACAAGAACAAAGCAAACCAGATGGGACAACCGAATAAGTTGAGCGTCTGTCTCCCGTTTTGGTAGTCAAACCAATGACTTAAAATTTGATACATGTCTCTTCCTAGCCAGGCGCTCGGCATTATTAGGATAGGGCAATGACTGGTTGGATCAGTGTCAGGATAATGTGACTGAGTGGGATGTCAGGTCATGGTGCTGGCAGCCTGGTCTCCCATTGGGGAAGCACTATAAAGTCACCATGAGTATGCACTGTCACAAGTCAGCACCCTCCTGGGGCCGTATGCACGAATCGGGGTTAGGGCCGTAACCGCGGCTAGGCTAGCTCCCACGGCTAAATCCGTATGCAATTACACACATTTAGCCGTGTGGAGCTAGCCTAGCCGCGGTTACGGCCCTAACCCCGATTCGTGCATACGGCCCCTGATATGACCTTAGAAGTTAGATGTTGCACAGACATAAAACTCCAACAACCAGCCAACAGAACAAAACAAAAATGTGTAGAGGTGGCCTTAATAAGAATCCGGTCCAAGTCTGGTGTAGTCGGTCCGGTTGACGCTAGGCATAGGTGGACTTCCGGTGTCGCAGTCTCCGCCGTCCGCCAGTTTCCGATGTCCGCATCGCTTCTGCGCATGCATCAAAATCGCCCTGATATGACCTTAGATGTTGCTAGGAGGTAAAACAACAACAAACAAACAAGCATGGGGATGGCGGAAACTGCGACACCGGTTCTATTGAGGGGAAGCTGCTTTGAGTAACCTGAATCGGACAGGGGGGAGATAAGTTACTGACATGTTGTGTGACTGTCTAAAGTCTCCTCAGGGAGCACACATAACAGCACTTGCATCGACAGAAAGGGCGACTTTTCATACTGTTGTTGTGGAGGTGATGAAAATGGGAAATATTGCGCCTAGAGCCGGAATCGAACCCATATCTCTTGCATTCCTGGCCAGTTTGCTAACCATTTCACGACCTAGGCTCCCTGATCTCACCACCCTACCCACCCCTAGCTGACTATGTGGCTCCTTGCCTGAGAGGTCACTGCAGACTATTGCAGTCGTCCCCCTGGAATTGTAAGTCTTTAAAAGGTCATTTAATGCTTACAATCACATACATCCAGGCAAAGCACTTACATATATATACACAGGGTACGTTCAACAACTATACAGCGCATAGCTTTACAGGATCATTGTCACAACACCACTGTCGTGGGGGTGATGACAATGGGAAATATTGCGCCTAGTGCGGGACTCGAACCCACATCTCTTGCATTCCTGGCCAGTATGCTAACCATTTCACCACCTATAATCCCTGATGTCACCACTTTACCCATGCCTACCCATCTATGCAGCTCCTTGCCTGAGAGGTCACCGCAGACAACTATACTGTTTAAAGTTGAATAATACGATGGTTTTCGAGTTTCTGCAAGGGCGACTTTTCATATTTTCTTTAAAGTTGCATGTCAAGCATCAATATTTTGTAAGCTTAGTGATTTGACTCAACCGAAGATCGAACACACGATCTCTCCTTTATAATTACCAAATTATCTATCCATTCGGCCATTGTGATGGAGCGAGCGCAGTCTGGATGGAAGTCAATTCAAAATGCCGTCTGCTTGAGAGCAAATGTCGTCTGCTGCCAAGAAAGATCATGTTTTAAAAGAGAAAAAAAGGATCGTCTGCTCTATAAAAAAACACCCCAAAAAAACCAACGTTGTCTACTGCTAAGAAATACTCACACCTTTCTTTTCCATTGAGAAGAAATAGAGTCAGTGAATGATATCGAGTGATGACGTCAGAGCAGACGGCATTTAGTGGCTGCAGACCATGCCGCAGATCAGGTGTGCTGACATTGGAAGGCGACCTCGCCGCTTCTTGGTGAATGAGTCTAGCGGTGCGGAGTGTGAGGATATGTAGCACCGTGTGGGTCCCGGGAACCCTTGACAACAAGGCGTGACCATGACAACTGGGGCAGGTGGGGGGGGGGGGGGTAACCAGAACCAGAAGTCATGTCACAGGGGTCAAGTGTGGCTGCAATTCCAGCCCCTTCTGGATCCGGTAAACCAATTTTCATGTTTGATTTTTGTTGCTGGTCTATGTTTTGATCTACAGCAGGGAATTACGGCGGAGATTGTTGTTTGAGTGCGTCAGTGAGTGAGTAAAGTGTGAGTAATTAGTGAGTAATTACTTAGTAATGTGTGATTAATTACTGAGTAATGTCGGGTAATGAGTGAGTAATTAGTGAGTAATGAGTGAGTAACTAGTGAGTTATGCGTGAATAATGCATGGGTACTTAGTGAGTAATGAGTGAGTAATTGACCTAGTTGCGTTTTCAGCAATGTCTGAGGTCATATGGGAATGTGTGCCGACTCAATGTGACGGTACGCGCGCTGTCGGGGTGACTTTATAGTGCTGCTCCACTGGGATACCATGCCGCCGGCACCATGGCCTGATATACCACTCAGTCACATTATCCTGACACTGGGTCAATCAGTCGTTGCCCTATCCTAATAATCCCGAGCACCGGGTAAAATATCAGCACATTTACCAAGTCTGTGGTTTGACTCGGTCGGGGATCGAACTCGCAACCTCCCGGGCGCAAAATCGTGTACTCTACTCACTTGGCCATCCCGTCCGGAGATGTATCCCTGGCGGTCTTTATTGAACTGTGTTTTGAAATGGCCGGGTTAACAAAGGTCAGGCGATGTTGTGATGTGGCTGCAAATCCACACTCCTTTGGCGGCAGTGTGTGTGTGTGTGTGTGGGAGGGGAGGGGGTAGTGGCACTGGTCTGGACCAACCACTGCTCCCCAAAACCAGCGGACTGACCCTTATTGGCCCCTTGGGGGTTTCCTTTGGTTTGTAGGGGGGTGGGGGGGGGGCGGGGCAGGGGGGGGGGGAGTTGCAGCAAAGTAGGAATAGTGTATCATCCTGGGGCCAAATGTAAGAGCCACAATTTATTGGCTGCGGAGTTTAGGGTGGCCGGCGGGGTATCTATTGTCGGCGTTAATATATGTGTCACGGGGGATGTATGAGTCCAAAGCGCGCGCGGGTTAGCTAACGTTTCAGTTATTTATAGATTTGGGAAATCCCTCTGCGTTTGTAGCCATATATTAGGCTCAAATATATTAAATGCGACCATATTTAACAGAATTACATACTCAAATCGTGAAATTTCAATAAATTAACCCGAAATTCGAAGCGTTATTAAGGCTACCGCCGCATTGGCGCCGATATTACTAGTTATATTTTCGAATCGACGAACGTAAAGTAACCAAATCGCCGCCGCCGCCAGTATGGAACACGACGTCGATGCAGCGGCGATTTGTTTACATTATGTTCGGCGATTAATATCGCCGCCAATGCGGCGGTAGCCTTAATAACGCTTCGAATTTATGGTTAAATTGGTCAAATTTCACTTATTGCGTATGTAATTCTGTTAAATATGAACGCCTTGAATAGATTTGGCCCGAATCGGTCCCTAACCTGCACGTTATCCCTGGCTCAAGTTGGGGTTAGTGAAGGCGACGTTAACCCTCGAGGTGGTAGCCTAACCCACGCACATACATTGACACTTTGGCGCTAACCAGGGAAATCCGCACGACGCGTGGGTTACGAGCCCTAACCCTGACTCTTACATTTGGCCCCTGGGCCTAAATGTATGAGCCGCCGGTTATCTCCGCCGGAGTTAAGGGCGGCCGACGGGGTAGCTATCGTCGGTGTTGGTATATGTGTCAAGTGAAATGTATGCCTCCCAAGCGCGCACTTGTTAGCTACCCTGTGCGTTATTTATAGATTTGGGGGGTCCCCCTGGGAATGTACCCGGCCATCGTAGTGGGAGTCGGGAGGAACCACCCCCTTCCTCCCCCCCCACCCCACTCCTCAGTGTGTGACTCTGTGTCTCTGTGTTTCTGTGTGTGTGTGTGTGTGTGTCTCTGTGTGTGCGTGTCTCTGTGTGTGTTTCTGTGTGTGTCTGTCTCTGTGTGTGTCACTCTGTGTCTCTGTGTTTATGTGTCTCTGTGTTCCAGTGTGTCTGTGTGTGTGTGTCTCTGTGTGTGTGTCTCTGTGTGTCTCTGTTTGTGTCTCTGTGTGTCTG
>CM059193.1:29726673-29779745 GCA_030323885.1 Branchipolynoe longqiensis
ATCACTCGCCACCCTAGGGGCGCAGTGAGCCACTCTCCACATCCTGGTCCACAACTCCAACTCACGTCACTCTCCACCCTGAGGTGCAGTGATCCTACCCGCTCTCTACACCCTAATCCACAACACCAAGCTCACCCTCACATCACTCGCCACCCTAGGGGCGCAGTGAGCCACTCTCCACATCCTGGTCCACAACTCCAACTCACGTCACTCTCCACCCTGAGGTGCAGTGATCCTACCCGCTCTCTACACCCTAATCCACAACACCAAGCTCACCCTCACATCACTCTCCACCCTAGGGGTGCAGTGACGCTACCCACTCTCCACCACCTGATCCACAACTCCAAGCCTATATCATTCTCCATCCCGAGGTGCAGTGAGTGAGATTACCCTCTTCCGCCCAGGTCTACACACTGCATACATGCACACATATCGCCACCAGGACTCCGCCTGGAGAGTCGGCTGCTTCCGGGACGCAATACAGTGTCCACGTGACCTGTTCCGGCGGGTTCCCGCGAGACAGCTAGCCTCGCCCTGGAGAACCCTTAATGCGCGCGCACCCGCACCCCTGCCGTGTCCGGCCGACTCTCGGCTACAGCCGACACCGGGGGGCCCCGTACTAAACATTCGCCGCTTCCTTCCCACCAACACATACATGTTGGTTGTTGGAGTTTTACATCCTGGCAACATCTAAGGTCATATCAGGATGGGTACCGACTTGTGACAGTGCGCACTCATGGCAAATGTATAGTGCTGCCCCACTGGGAGACCAGGCCACCAGCACCATGACCTGATATCCAACTCAGTCACATTATCCTGGACACTGAGCGAACCAGTCCTTTTTCTATCCAAATAATGCTGAGCACCTGGCTAGGGAGTGACAAGTATCAATTTGTAAGTCATTGGTTTGACTCGACCATGGTTCAATCAAACCCGTGGGTTCAAATCCCATGATCTACCAGAACCGACACTCAACTCATTTGGCCATCCTATCTGGTCACAAATATCTGTTGTATCTTGCCTGAACGTATTTACAATTTAAAGAAAAAATCACATACACACTTTTAATCAAATAGATAGTGGTGCATTATGTATGCTTAATATATAAAAACAAATATAAAATTGAGATCAAGTGAAATCATGAAATTTAATATTTGGGAAATATAATTTAACTATTACATTGATTAACTTTATTACTTATTTTTTAATAATTAAAAAAAACACCATGACTAACCTTCATTTCCATGGTGATCATGCTGGGTTTGGTTTGTTGTTTTGCATTATGCAGATAAATGTATTTAGCAGTATTTCTCAATTTAACGTAGTTAGGTCACAGGGTCGACACATGCAAGACACCATACAGAACCAATTGTAGTATTGTACATGTTAACCCCTAAATTATCGCATTTTCTTAATGGAAACATGAAAATTGAGGGCGTTTTCGGTAAATTAATTGAAATCGAAAATGAGATAATTGATATTTCATTTAACAAAATTAATAGATGCCCAGATGATTTTTTTTTTTTTTTTAATGAATAAGATTAATTTAATTTTAAATTAAGATCATGAATATACAGGAAAAAGAAATAATTTTAACTGAGGCACTTATTAGCTGCCTTATTAATTTTAAATGAGATTAATTGAAATGGAAATGAAGATAATAAATTTTGATTTTCCCCTAAGTTTTACCAATTGAGTCATTTACTAACAGGCGTGGGTTTTATTTTAATGTACTGGGAAGATATCAGTCCAGAGCAAACTGAAGTTGGACTGGTCTTTTCGCAGCTGAGGGATTTTGATTGTTCCCAATGTGCATCAATCCCGGGTGGACGTGAGGCTAAAGCAAATATAGTGTAGCACTGGGGCTGCTAGTATAACTTTTCTTAGTACAATTCAAATCCCTTAGCCACTAAAAGAATTCCCCCCCCCCCCCCCATGAAAGAAAATAACCAACAGGCTGTCAAAATAGTATAAGGCACCCCTCACATTCAGAAGTATAATTATGTAGGGGTCTGCACTGACCTCTCAGGCAACGAGCTGCATAGACAGGTAGGTGTGGGTAGTATGGTGATATCAGGGAGCCTAGGTGGTGTAATGGTTAGTACACTGGCCCGGAATGCAAAGAGATGTGTGTTAGAGTCCCGCTCTAGGCACAATATTTCCCATTTTCATCACACCCATGACACTGGTGCAGTGACCAGGATCCTGTACAAGCTATGCGCTGTATAGTTGTTGAACCTACCCTGTGTATATATGTAAGTGCATTGCCTGTATGTATGTGATTGTAAGCATTAAACGACTTACAATTCTAGGCGGACGAGTAGAGGGGTCTGCACTGACCTCTCAGGAAAGGAGCTGCATAGACAGGTAGGCGTGGGTAGTGTGGTGATATCAGGGAGCCTAGGTGGTGTATTGGTTAGCATACTGGCCCGGAATGCAAAGAGATGTAGGTTCGAGTCCTGCTCTAGGCGCAATATTTCCCATCTTCATCACCCCCATGACATATACATGGACAGGAAATGCATTTTCATTGCGAGTATATATGATATATCAGCATTCGAAATAAGAACTAGTCCGCTTGTCTGAGCTAAGTGAGAGTAGGCACGGACAAGCAGAATCTGGGTTGTCATATCAGGATGGGTACCGACTTGTGACAGTGTGCACTCATGGCGACCTTTAAAGTACTGCCCCACTGGGAAATCAGGCTGCCGGCACCATGACCCGATATCCCACTCAGTCACATTATCCTGACACTGAGCTAACCTATATCCTATTAATGCCGTGCGCCCGGCTAGAGAGTGACAAGTATCAATTTTAAAGTCATTGGTTTGATTCGACCAGGAACTGAACTCCCGACCTTCCACACATGAAGTCTGCGCTGGATAAATCTATCAGATTGATCATTATAATCTACAGTATTTTAAGTTGAAGTACTTTTTATTTCAAATGACTAACTTTGGATATATTTGAAATGAAAACATGTCAAATTAATTTTGGTGTGGGGTTGATTGAAATGGTGCACACCACCAGCAGTGACAGGCTCTATTAAATTGACCTGATATTCCTTCTATGCTTAATGTTTAATGAGTACATACCACTTTCAACGTTGGATACATAAGAGCAAGTCTAGGGAAGGGACACAACCACCACCTACTTGGTTAATTAAAATGGGATGCTGTCATGGGACTATGCAGCTTAATAACGTTTCTCAATTGACATTAAAGTTACATAGTCCGATGAAACATCAAATTTTCAAAACAAAAAAACTCACCTAGATTTAATTCTACATATCTTACTCAGATACTGAGGCACTTATTAAGCATTTATATCGCAACGCAGAAGGGATTACTGGGGCAATTTACAAGAACCCATACCTGCAGAAGGCTATGGTATCAGAGTATTGGCGTGCTTGCCAAAATTAATTGTGCATGGTTGCACTTCAAATACTGCGATGGTTTGAACAAAAAACAAACATTTCTCGCCGTGAATATGGCCTATGCTGCCGACACGGCGTAAAGCAACCACCAATCAATCAATCAATCAATCAAATATCTCAAAGGTTAGCCACTTAAAATAAAAGTTACATCAAGCTAAAAGTAAGGTGGATTATAATGATCAACCTCATGTAGTTATCTCAGAAAATGTCAGAAACTCAAAACCATCGGACGATGCAACTTTAAATTTGTGAGCGAGTGGTATAGGCGTGAGGCGGAGGCAGGATAGCAGAATAGGCCAGGTGGCAGCACCAGGCGAGGCAGGAAGCCTGACCAGTCACTTGAGTAGTTGAGAGTTGACGTCCAATAGCCGATGATAAAAATCAATGTGCTCTAGAGGCGTCGTTAAATAAAACAAACTTTTTTTGAGTAGTTGAGTGCCATTAGTTGTGTAGTGTCATTCTGGTGCCAACTAGAGACACACTTCATGGTTAATCAGTTTACGGATAATTATACTCGTATAATTGCTTCTACATCACATAAATCAACCTTACTTTCTCCTCTCTCTCTCTCTGGACTAGCACATGCGATAATTGTTACACAGCAACATCTGTGTAACTATTTAGTAATAGTATTACTAACACAGCTCTTCAAATTATGTAAATATGAAAGCATATTTCTTCATTTTCTTTTTTTTTCGCGGCGATTTTTATTGTCTTCCATTGCTTCCTGTTTGGGTTGTTTATGTGTTAGTAAGGCGTAGCCTTAAGACGTTAGTAAGAGGAGGGCATTGCCCGTTGGATGCCACAATGGACTACATCATCATTCTTGTACGGTCTGTATTCTCCTTCCACTCGCCCACCCCCACCCCCACACGCGCACCACCATCTACCCAACCCCCCACATGCCTGCACACACACCTACCCACACTCACACACGCGCACACCCACATAGGCACCACCACCTACCCACATCCACACACGCTTACACACACGCACACCACCCACACACACACCACCACCAACCCCCACACACGCTTACACACACGCACACCACCCACACACACACCACCACCAACCTCCACACACACGCACACACACGCACACCACCCACACACACACCACCACCAACCCCCACTCATGCTTACAACACATGCACACCACCACACACACACCACACAACCCCCACACACACGCACACGCACACCACCCACACACACACCTACCAACCCACACACGCTTACACACACGCACACACCCTCACACACCACACCAACCCCCACCACGCTTACACACACGCACACCCACCTCACACACACCACCACCAACCCCCACACATGCTTACACACACGCACACCACCACACACCACCACCAACCCCACACACGCTTACACACACGCATACCACCCACACACACACCACACCAACTCCACACACGCACACACACACGCCACCCCACACACACACCACCACCCAACCCCCACACACGCTTACACACACGCACACCACCCACACATACACACCACCAACCCCCCCCACACTTTTACACACATGCACACCACCACACACACCACCACCAAACCCCACACACGCTTACACACACACCCACCCACACACACACCACCCCAACCCCACACACGCTTACACACACGCACACCACCCACACACCACCACACCCACACACGCTTACACACACGCATACCACCCACACACACACCACCACAACCCTCACACAGCTTACACACACGCACACCACCCTCACACACACCACACCAACCCCCACACAAGCTTCCACCATGCACACCACCCCCACACCACCACAACCACACCACACACGCTTACACACACGCACACCACCCTCACACACCACCACCAACCCCCACACACGCTTACACACATGCACACCACCCTCACACACACCACCACCAACCCCCACACACGCTTACACACACGCACACCACCCACACACACCACCACCAACCCCCACACACGCTTACACACACACATGGACCAACACCTACCCACACACACAAACACACACATAGATACGCACCACCACATATCCACATACGCGCTTACACATATGCACACATATATATATAGATTCACACATATCCACACCCCCACATCCCCAAATACACCCCGCGCACACAAACCTCACACACATACACATGGCTACACACATGCACACATACACACGCACCCTCGCACACCCCCTCAAATACACATACCTCCATATCCTCGCACATGCACCAGTACATACATACCTACACATGAACACATGAACACACACCCACTCACACAAATACACACCCAGATCAACACACACACGACTATCATACACATCAACACACACACATCCAACATGCACACCAACATGCACTAACAACTAACACACACAACCAACACACCTACAGACCAACACACTAATACACCAACAGGCACTATGAACAAACACACACAACCCACACACTTATGCACACAAACACACTAACACACCAACAGGCACTAACAACACACACAACCAACACACTAACACACAAAAACACAAACAGGCACTAACAACAAACACACACAACCAATACACCTACACACTAACACACCAACATTGACTAACAACAAACACACACAACCAAGACACCTATGCACACAAACACACTAGCACACCAACAGATACTAACAACAAACACACACAACCAAGACACCTACACACATCGTCATCATCATCATGATGCTGTCAGTCGCGATGCGACAAAGACTGCTTTCATTACTTGACTACCGCTCTCCATTTAGCTCTCTGCTGTGAGAGTGATGTCCATGAGTCGGTCTTAATGTCTCTCAGCTTCAGGTTTCTCTTGATGGTATCCTTGAACCGGAGACAAGGGCGCCCTCTCTTTCTGTAACCAGAAGACAGTTGAGAATAGAGGATCTGCTTTGGTAGCCTGTCTGATGACATCCTCATGAGGCGTCCAGTACGCCGGAGATTCTTTTTGATCAGAAGATCTTCCATAGGGGGCAGCCCCATCCATTCGAGTATTTCCTTATTTGTCATTTTGTCCTTCCAGGTTAGCCTCATGATTAAGCGCAGATGTCGCATCATAAAGGCATGCAGCTTTTTCACCTGTCGTCTGTACACTGTCCAGGCCTCGGCTCCGTATAGTAGGGTGGATAGCACAATTTCATGGTAGATCTTGCCTTTGACCCGCATGGACACATGGTAGTTGTTCCAGAGTCTCTGGCATAGTCGGCCGAAAGATGTGCTAGCCTTGGCCATCCTCCTCTGTATTTCAGCATCAATGCGTCCATCACTTGATATAGTGCTTCCGAGGTAGGTGAATTCCGGAACAGAGACACTACACACACAAACACACTAGCACCCCAACAGGCACTAACAACAAACACACACAACCAACACACCTATGCACACAAACACACTAACACACCAACAGGCACTAACAACAAACACACCAACACACTAACACACCAACAAGCACTAACACCAAACACACACAACCCACACACACAAACACACTAACACACCAACAGGCAATAACAACAAATGCACACAACCAACACACCTGCACACACAAACACACTAACACACCAACAGGCACTAACAACAAACACACACAACCAATACACCTACGCACACTAACACACCAATATGCACTAACAACAAACACACACACACCCAACACACATATGCGCACAAACACACTAACACACCAACATGAACTAACAACAAACACACACAACCCACACACCTACACACACAAACACACTAACACACCAACAGGCAATAACAACAAATGCACACAACCAACACACCTACACACACAAACACACTAACACACCAACAGGCACTAACAACAAACACACACAACCAATACACCTACGCACACTAACACACCAATATGCACTAACAACAAACACACACACACCCAACACACATATGCGCACAAACACACTAACACACCAACATGCACTAACAACAAACACACACAACCAACACACATACGCACACAAACACACTAACACACCAACATGCACTAACAACAAACACACAACCAACACACCTATGCACACAAACACACTAACACACCAACAGGCACCAAGAACAAACACACACAACCAACACACTTACACGCATTAACACACCAAAATGCACTAACAACAAACACACACAACCAACACACCTGCGCACACAAACACACTAACACACCAACAACAAACACAACCAACACACCTACGCACACAAACACACTAACACACCAACATGCACTAACAACAAAGACACACAACCAACACACCTATGCGCACTAACACACCAACATGCACTAACAACAAACACACATAACCAACACACCTACACACACAAACACACTAACACACCAACATGCACTAACAACGAACACACATAACCAACACACCTACACACACAAACACACTAACACACCAACATGCAGTAACAACAAACACACATAACCAACACACCTACGCACACAAACACACAAACACACCAACAGACACTAACAACAAACACACATAAACAACACACCTACACACAAACACACTAACAGGCACTAACAAACACACATAACCAACACACAAACACACATGAATATAGACACAACCACAATACATAAAAATACGATACATTTTCAGATCTAAATACAGCAACACACACCCGCCCCCTTCACAGCCTCCCATACCTCCTACCCCGTACACACCCGGTCCCACAACCCGTGGTAGCCGGCTGCGCAGAGCCCGTGCGGGTACCGTGCGGGTACCGTGCGGGTACACGGGGGTAACGCACGGGTATACGGGAGGGTACCGCGTTGGTACATGGGAAAGTATATGGGCGGGTATCGTGCAGGTGCCGTGCGAGTACACGGGCTGGTACCGGGCGGGTACCGTGCAGGTACCACGCTGGTACCGTGCACGTACACGTGTGGGTACCGAAAAAGTACCGGGCGGGAATCGGGCTGGTACCGTGCAAGGGATGGTACATGGGCTGGTACCGATCTGGTACTGTGCGGGTATACGGGCTGGTACCGGGTTGGTACCGGGCGGGTACTTGACCTGATTGCGTGTACTGCCCTGCCGGTACAGCGCTCAGGTAGCCGCGTGTACGAGTATAAACATGCACTCGGCTGATTACTTCCCGAGTGCACGGCCCGGCCGGCCGCAGCGGGCCGGGACATGCCGAGGTCGGGCCGCCCTCCGCACACACACACACGCGCACACGCACACACACGCACACACGAACACACACACGCATACACACACATACATACATACATACATACATACATACATACACACACATACATACATACATACGCAGTCGGCGCCGGACCGGGGGGGCAAGGGGGGGGGGGGGGTTCCTACGTGGTTTTGTTTGTTGTTTTACATCCTAGCAACATCTAAGGTCATATCAGGACGGGTACCAACTTGTGACAGTGCGCACTCATGGCGACTTTATAGTGCTGCCCCACTGGAAGAGTGCAGGCCACCAGCACCATGACCTGATATGCCACTCAGTCACATTATCCTGACACTGATCCAACCAGTCCTTGCCCTATCATAATAATGCAGAGCGCCTGGCTAGGAAGCGACAAGTATCAATGTTTAAGTCATTGGTTTGACTCGACCAGGGTTCGAACCAACGACCCCATGATCTACCAACACGGGAGATGGACGCTCTAATTCATTCGGCCATCCCGTCTGGTCTTCCTGCATGGTTGTGTCTAGGCGTGTTGTGGCTGTGTGTGTTTTAATGTGTGTTTGTATGTGCATGTGCATGTGCATGTGTGTGTGTGTTTGTGCGTGTAGGCGTGTATAGATATGTGTTGATTTGTGTAGCTGTGAGTTGGTTTGTGTAGATGTGTGTTGGTGTGTGTAATAATAATAATAATAATAATAATAAAACATTTATATAGCGCCCGATCCAGCAAGCCGTTCTCAGGTGCTTTAATTAACAAACAAATATACAGGAAAATAAATTTCACCTAGTTAAAAGCAGATTTAAACAAATGTGTCTTAAGACCTTTTATAAAAGCACCAACAGATTTACAATCTGTGATATATCCTGGCAGAGCATTCCACAGTCTCGGGGCAGCAATACTGAAAGCACGATTCCCAAAGCCTTTGAGTCTGCTCCGAGGAACTGCTAACTGGCTGGAGACTTTGGAGCGCAGTGTTCGAACATTTGTTCTCTCCTGGAGCATATCTCTCATATATTCTGGAGCCTGATCATGCAAGGCACGATATACAAGAAGCAGCACCTTGAAATCAATTCTCTTCTCCACAGGGAGCCAGTGTAATGATTTCAGCACAGGAGTGATGTGATCAAATTCTTTGTACCCATCAACAACCTGGCAGCCACATTCTGTATACATTGCAGTTTTGAGATACTTGACAGAGGCAGACCATACAAGAGAGCATTACAATAATCCAGGTGTGAACCAATGAAAGCATGAGTAAGCTTCTCTAACGAGGGCATCCTTGATGGATCTGAGATGTCTCAGTTGCATAAATGATGCCCTACACACCGTCTTGATGTGATTAGACATATCAAGAGTATTGTCAAAGATCACACCAAGGTTACGGGCTGACTCACTAGCTTGAACACTAGCATCACCAATTCTGAGATGGGTTTCATGTAGCCTATCAGTGAAATAGGGAGTGGAGATGACCAAAACCTCAGTTGTCTCATCATTGAGTTTGAGCATATTTTTCCTCATCCACTCCCTAATTTCACCAACACATTTCTCCATTATATTCAGGCATTCAGACATGTCATCAGATACATCAAATGACAAATACAACTGTGTGCCAACCGCATATGTGTGTATTTTGATACCATGTTTGTGTGCAATGTCACAAATAGGTCCTGAGTACATTGAGAACACAAGTGGACCCAATACCGACCCTTGTGGGACACCCCAAAGCAACCACATAATCTTGGAAACACATCCATCAATCTGAACCGCTGACTTCTATCACCCAAATACGATCGACTTCCGTTGAAGCATGTCCAGTTCCGGTGCGGCACGTCCACTTTTAGTGAGGAGGCACTTCAACTTTTGGAAGGGCACTTAGCTCCCGTTCTCGTAAGGTACATCTACTTCTAGTATGCGCTTTCACTTCCACTTCCAGTGAGGCAAACCCATTTCCGGTGAGGCCCATCCACATCCAGTGAGGCACTTCCACTTCTGGTGAAGCACATCCACTTCTGGTGAGGCACATCCACTTCTGCTGAGGCACTTCCACTTCCGGTGAGTTACTTCCACTTTGGTGAGACACTTCCACTTCAGGTGAGACACTTCCACTTCAGGTGAGACACTTCCACTTCTGCTGAGGCACTGCCACTTCCGGTGAGGCATTTCCACTTCGCTGAGACACTTCCACTTCTGGTGAGGCATTTCCACTTATGGTGAGGCACATCCACTTCCGGTGAGGCACTTCCACTTCCAGTGAGGCACTTCTGGTGAGGCACTTCCACTTCCAGTGAGGCATTTCCACTTCCGGTGAGGCACTTCCACTTCTGCTGAGGCACTTCTACTTCTGCTGAGGCACTTCCACTTCCGGTGAGGCACTTCCACTTCCGGTGAGACACTTCCACTTCCGGTGAGACACTTCCACTTCCGGTGAGGCACTTCCACTTCTGGTGAGGCACTTCCACTTATGGTGAGGCACTTCCACTTCCGGTGAGGCACTTCCACTTCTGCTGAGGCACTTCCACTTCTGCTGAGGCACTTCCACTTCCGGTGAGGCATTTCCACTTCCGGTGAGGCACTTCCACTTCCGGTGAGGCACTTCCACTTCCGGTGAGGCACTTCCACTTCCAGTGAGTCACTTCCACTTCTGCTGAGGCACTTCCACTTCCGGTGAGGCACTTCCACTTCCAGTGATACACTTCCACTTCTGCTGAGGCACTTGCACTTCCGGTGACACTTCCACTTCCACAATCCTGGTGAGTTGCGTGTTCGGTGAGGCGACGTTCAACTGTTCTCTAGGCAGAACCCGACTTCGCGGATTGCTAAGCAGATCACAGATTCATCAGAGGGCCCCATAAAACGAACAGTATCAATTAATTAGCTAATTAGCGCCCAATCTCCTTAATAAATAGTCGCAGAAAGGTCGACTGTGGAATGCAGATACTGGACTGGGGAGTTAATGAATTCCTTTAATAGAAGTATTTTTCACAGAAATGCCAAATGTCTGATGGCCGAACCATCTAATTGGAATGTTCGTCTGATAAATAAAAACACAGCAACAACAGAACACCTAACAAGTAATCCTGGAATTATAATTAAATCAAATATCACCAAGGGAAGTTTTATTTTGTGTTTACATTTTGAAAGAAAGATACACAGTAAGTAGTGATAGAAAATTTAATGATTAGCATCTTTAGAAGTTACCTTCGTATGTAAGCACTAATACCCCTGTCACACTATGACGTAATGAGCGAACGTGAGCCTAACGTGGTGATTTTTCGTCATTACGTTGATGTACGTTGGATTACGTTATGATGACGTCATTATGACTTTAGACTGACGTCGAGCTACGTCACATTAAGTTGTGTTACATCGAGTTACGTCGAGGTTTTGGACATGTTCAAAAATTTTGACGTAGCTCAAACGTAAGGGTTTACATTCGCCGTACGTTCTGTTCACATTCAGCGAACGTCAATGACATTAAACGGACGTTAGGCAAACGTTCCTCACTACGTTCCACTACGTTACCTCGCCGTGAATATGGCCTATGCTGCCGACACGGCGTAAAGCAACCACCAATCAATCAATCAATCCACTACGTTACACTCGTTGACCCACATTAAAGCCGGTGGAAACGTTCATGTGGCGTAATGGGAAAGTCAGGAGAACGTCAGGAGAATGTCAGGAGAACGTCAGGAGAACGTTAGGAGAACGTACATTCAGCGTTTCACCAACGTTTAATGACATAAGTAACGTAAGGTAACGTAAAGCAACATAGTTCTGGCGATGGAATAACGTTCATAACGTACCGTGAGCGTCATTACGTTGTCCTCTCTCGTTGAATGACGGTATCACTACGCTTTACCGACGTTACACTCTCGTCCACTATGCTGCATCCACATTCAACTTGTGCCCAAATTTGCATACTATGCCGAGAAGTTCAACGTTCTTCACGTTCTCCCTACGTTGACGTCGTTACGTCGTAGTGTGACAGGGCCATTAGTTTCAAATCCCTCTCAGCTGTGATGTTACTCACATGATCAGCCATCTAGATTATTACTTAAAGCTGCATAGTCCGATGAAATATCAAATTTTCAAAACCAAACCAATTATCTAGATTTGATTTTACATAGCTAACTTAGATACTGATGCAATTATCAAGCATGTGTTTTTGCGTTGAAGGCAATACCGAGTCAATTTAACAGAACCTGTTACTGCAGAAGTTTATGGTGTCAGAGTTTTGGCAAGCTTGCCAAAACTAATTTTCCATGTTTGCACTCCAAATATCTAAAAAGTTTACCATTTAAAATAAAAGTAACTTTGAACTAATGTAAAGTAGATACTAGTGATCGGTCTAATATATTTATCTCAGAAAAAAATACACAAATTCAAAACCACCGGCCTTTAACTATAACAACTTTAACTATAAGGTAATATAATATAATAGCTAATAATTCTTCCAAATATTTCACGCATAGTTTTGTCAATGATTGCTAAAAATGTTAAAGCTAGGAATTATTTTGTTTGTTGGGGTTTTACATCCTGCCAAAATCTAAGGTCACATCATAGTACTGACTTGCGACTGACTTTATAGTGCTGCCCTACTGGGAGACCAGGCTGCCGGCACCTTGCCCTGACACATTATCCTGATAATGATCTAACCAGTTCTTTTCATATCCCAGTCATGCCAAACGACAGGCTAGGTACTGACAATATCAATTTTGAAAGTCAGGTTTGACTCGGCTTTGTTTCGAACTCACGACCTTCCACACAGGAATCCTGCGCTCCACCAATTTGGCCACCGTGTCCGGTGCTACGAATGATCTAAACCTGGGTTATAATATTATCAGCTGTTTATGCAAATCAAAAAGCACTTCTGTAAACTGCTGTCACACCTCGCCGGATTGAGCAACAGACAGAATTGTCTAGTCTGGTGGTAATAAGATTCAAAATGTATTAAAATATGTCAAAATGTTGCGCTATCGAGTCAATGGCCGCTGGACGAACAGACATGAAACGGACATGAAACGGATATGAAACGGCCATGGACAGATAGCCAACGGACGACACAAACTCAAACTGGACAAGAACCGTAGACGTCAGTTCGGCGGCATCCGTTCCTAGTTTTGTGCATGTTCAAAACTTGTACGGACACAAAATGGACCTTGTTCGGTTTCTGCCCATTTCCCCCAATCCGGGGAGGTGTGACAGGGCCTTTAGACATGGCGATGATGCAAAGAAACTCAACATGTGCAAAGTGTAAAAAAAAGCAAGACAGTCTATACTAGAAAAGGACACCATGAACCTCAAAAGCTGGGGAATAAAATCTTAAATATACACGACATGAATAACAAAGACATCATATTAAAAAAAATCACAAGTAGACCCCAGCTAAGAATCAGGAATCCTCACTCTTGCAAGCAGCTGCAAATCGTTGTCAGATGGCAAAAGCAGCTGTCACCTGTCAGTTGTCAGTTGTCAGCTGTTATAGATTCACAATATGGTCAGAGAGAGATGGATTGAGTGGTTGTTGGAGTCTTACGTCCTGGCAACATCTAAGGTCATATCAGGATGGGTACCGACTTGTGACAGTGCACACTCATGTTAACTTTATAGTGCTTGCTACCCCTCTGGGAAAGCAGGCCACCAGCACCATGACCTGATATCCCATGACCTGATAGTCACATTATCCTGACACTGAGCCAACCAGTCCTTGCCTTATCCTATTAATGCCGAGCGCCTGGCTAGGAAGCGACAAGTATCAACTTTGTAAGTCATTGGTTTGACTCGACTGGGAATCGAACTCCCGAACTTCCACATGGGAAGCACAAGTTCTACTGATTCGGCCAGTGCGTCCGGTTTATAGTGTAAAAAACCTAATTGACTAACTGTGGCTGTTGTTTACTCTAAATATATATTATATATAATATATATATATATCTGTGTGTGTGTGGTTCTCTGAAACTTGGTACCAGTAGTGACATGGAGACTAAATGAAGGTTTACATGTTGTGCATATGTCAGAGTTGAAAAAGAAGATCTCCTACAGATTGAGCATCGTGGAAGCCAAATATGTGGCACCCATTTGCAAAGAACCACCTAGATGCTGCCCTTATCTTCCCTTCCCCTCCCTCCGCTCCCTCCTCCTGTCCCACCTGTCCCTGCTGCCCTGTTCTCCCTTTCTTCCTGCCACCCCTCCAGCCCCTCCTTCCACCCCTAGCTCCTTTCCTCTCCTTCCTCCCCTACACTCTTCCTCCCTCCCCTCCCTCCTCTCCTTTCTCCCCTCCTCCTCCCTCCCCTCCTTCTCCCTCCCCTCCCTCCTCCACTCCCCCTCCGTCCCCGTCCCATCCTCCGCTCTCCCCTCTTCCGTCCCATCCCTCCTCTCCTTCCTCCCCTCCCCTCCTGTTCTCCACCTCGCCCCCCTGCTCCTCCCTTCTCCCCTCCTTCACATACTACCCTTCCCTCCCCCTCCTCCTTCCCCTCCTCTACCCCCTCCGTCCTTCCCCTCTCCACCCCCACCCCCTTCCTGTTTCAACCAGCATTATAACGAAAGGAACATGACAAGTCAATCTTGCCTGACGGCCATGTAAGCACTCCCACTCCTTCGTGACCCTGGCTTATTGTGGGGGTGGTTTGGGGGTCACAATGAATGACCTTGACCTGTTTTCTGCCGGGATCAGCCTGTGTGGCCTTGGAGCCGGTGTTTTCCTTGGCCGATATTGCCATGCCAACCACAGTGCGCTGCACTTTACTACAGGACAGTCCGTGGGTGAGCTTTGTCAAGTAATTCATCCCTCACTGACCCCGGACAAAAGTCCTTTGAATACCGGAAAGCGGATTCTCTTTGCCTCTAGATTCCTGTACTTCGCTGGTTTCTAGCTGAACTCCATGACACTGCTTCGATCATTCAATGAACAATCCGCTGGTTTCCAGTTGAACTCTATTCCCTCTACTCCGGTCACTGAATGAACTCTTTGCTGGTTTCCAGTTGAACTCTATTTACTCTTCTCCTACTCCGGTCAATGAATGAATAGTTCGCTGGTTTCCAGTTGAACTCTATTTACTCTACTCATACTCTGGTCACTGAATGAACTCTTCGCTGGTTTCCAGTTGAACTCGATTTACTCTACTCCTACTCCAGTCACTTAATGAATGCTTTGCTGGTTTTCAGTTGAACTGTATTTACTGTACTCTACTCCTACTCTGGTCACTGAATGAACACTTCCCCGGTTTCCAGTTAAACTCTATTTACTCTACTCCTACCCAAGTCAGTGAACGAATACTTCGCTGGTTTCCAGTTGAACTGTATTTACTCTATTCCTACTCTGGTCACTGAATGAACTCTTCACTGGTTTCCAGTTGAACTCTATTTACTGTACTCCTACTCCGATCAATGAATGAATACTTCGCTGGTTTCCAGTTGAACTCTATTTACTCTACTCATACTGCGGTCACTGAATGAACTCTTCGCTGCTTTCCAGTTGAACTCGATTTACTGTACTCCTACTCCGGTCACTTAATGAATGCTTCGTTCGTTTCCAGTTGAACCGTATTTACTCTACTCTACTCCTACTCCGGTCACTGAATGAACACTTCGCTGGTTTCTAGTTGAACTCTATTTACTGTACTCCTACTCCGGTCACTTAATGAATGCTTCGCTGGTTTCCAGTTGAACTGTATTTACTCTACTCTACTCCTACTCCGGTCACTGAATGAAGACTTCGCTGGTTTCTAGTTGAAATCTATTTACTCTACTCCTACTCTGGTCACGGAATGAATACTCTACTCCTACCCCTGTCACTGAATGAATGCTTCGCTGGTTTCCAGTTGAACTGTATTTACTCTATTCGTACTCTGGTCACTGAATGAACTCTTCGCTGGTTCCCATTTGAACTCTATTTACTCTACTCCTACCCAAGTCAGTGAATGAACACTTCGCTGGTTTCTAGTTGAACTCTATTTACTCTACTACTATTCCGGTCACTGAATGAACTCTTCGCTGGTTTCCAGTTGAACTGGATTTACTCTACTCCTACCCCAGTCAGTGAATGAATGCTTTGCTGTTTTCTAGTTAACTCTATTTACTCTACTTCTACCCTGGTCACTGAATGAACACTTCACTGGTTTCCAACTAAACTCTATTTACTCTATTCCTACTGTGATCACTGAATGAATGCTTCGCTAGTTTCTAGTCCGTTCTAGTCTAGTTCTGGTATGTTACCAGGACATAAAACTCCAACAACCAATCAAACCTTACACTATGTGACATCATATATATTCAATATACATAATACTATTAATAGCCAAAAATTCGTGCAAAAGAAAAAGAATCGGCTTATTTTGATTCCTTGGAAATCGGTGAGTGAAACCATTTAAATGCACACGTGCTGTCAAAGTGACGTTGACAGTTGGATGCTCCTTAACCAGCTGCCAGTCGCTGCTGTCAAGTGTAAGCTTGGAAACACGTGGCACCACGTCATGTCAACACTGCCGGTGTTGCGGATTCCGAGGGACACCAGTTTGCCAGGCACACTTCCATTCAAATGCATTGTCAATGGCCGTGACAAAATCTTCATATAGAAAAAATCAAATATCTCTAAAATTACACCACCTAGAAACAAATCGCTTCGTACACATATAGAAAACATCTTTACCATTAAGATTATATTAAATTGATTAGGTTACGATTCTTGATTTCTATTAATTTTGAATAAAACTAATGTTTTTCACTGCGCGTACCGTCCAACTCAAGGCATTGTCAATGGCCGTGAGCAATCTTCATACAGAAAATACAGGAAAAGTTAAATATCTCTAAAACGACACCACCTAGAAACAAATCGTTTGGTACACATATAGAAAACATCTTTACCAAAAACATTATATTAAATTTATAAGGTTAGTGACGATGCTGTTCGATTTTGACGCATGCGCAGAAGCAATGTGTCCCTGACAAACTGGTGTCTCTGGGAAACCGCAACACCGGCGCCTCGGCGCAGATCTCTCAGTATCGGGTGACCTGACGTCACGTCACATGACCGCGTCACGTCACGTGATGTCACATGACTACGCCCGCCGATGCTTTGCTTCTAGTTGGAACACTTACGAACAAGGCAACGTAATTATTTTTTAATCTTAATTTATTGATTGTTGGATTAGTTTATTAAGCAAGGGACATTTCAATTGTGTACAATACAGATATTACGAATTCTGCGAGTTCAAAACCCTTCTGACTGCTTTAAACCGGTTCTGACCAGTTCTGACTGGTTCAGACTGGTTCTGACTCATTTAAGCCAGTTCAAACTAGTTCAAACCAGTTCTGTCGCGTGAGGCGAGATGGGACAAGATGAGGCGAGGTGAAACAAGACGGGATGAGACAAGGCGAGATGACACGAGACAAGATGAGATGAGGTGAGACAAGATGAGATGAGGCAAGATGAGCTGAGACAAGATGAGATCAGGTGAGACAAGACAAGACAAGATGAGATGAGGTCAGACGAGGCGAGACAAGACAAGATGAGATGAACCAGGACAGGACGAGATGAGATGAGCCGAGACAAGATAAGACGAGGTGAGACAAAATGACACAAGGTGAGACGAGGCCAGGCAAGACGAAGTGAGATGAGATGACACGAGGTGAGATGAGGCGAGACAACACGAGATGAGGTGAGATTACCCAAGGCGACACGAGACGAGATGACATGAGGCGAGACGAGATGAGGGGAGACGAGATGAGGTGAGACGAGATGAGCTGAGATGAGATGAGGCGAGGCGAGATAAGCCTGCATGAGATGAGGAACATTGAGACAAGGTGAGACGAGCTGAGGCACGATGAGGCGCAAGGAAACAGCAGAAGAGAACACCTGAGACGAGAGGCGCTATCATAAAGCGGCTATTGATGACGTCATCTGGGGCGCCCACTGGTGAGGAGGAAATAAAACATACCAGCAATCTGTCTGCAGCAAACCTCGTTGTATTGAGAGACCCCCGTTGTGGGGTGAGACGCTTGTTGTATTGAGAGACGGGAGGAGGCGAGAAGGGTCTACTGAGGAGCTAAATCAGACCCTGGGACAGGGTGTGTGTGTGGAAGGTGGAGGGGGTACTGAGGGCGGGAACAACGTCAGGAGCAGACGACAGAAAACACAATAAGAACACGTGTCGTCAACTGATCGAGTCATTGTGGTTGATCAAGGGTTTCGGGCAGGGAAAGGTCAGCGCCATGTGTGGTGGTGTGGTGTGGTGGTGTGGTGGTGTGTTTGATTAACGACTCCCTCAGCACAAAAGTAGACATCGGCTATCGGGGGAGCTGTGGTGGTGTCAGTATGGTGGTGTGGTGGTTCGGCGGTGTGGTGGTGTGGTGGTGTGGTGGTGTGGTGGTGTGGTGGTGTGGTGGTGTGTTTGATTAACGACTCCCTCAGCACAAAAGTAGACATCGGCTATAGGGGGAGCTGTGGTGGTGTGTCATTATGGTGGTGTGATGGTTCGGCGGTGTGGTGGTGTGGTGGTGTGGTGGTGTGGTGGTGTGGTGGTGTGGTGGTGTGGTGGTGTGGAGGTGTGGTGGTGTACTGGTGGTGTCGCAGTACGGTGGTGTGGTGGTGTGGTGGTGTGGTGGTGTGGGATGTGGAGGTGTGGTGGTGGTGTTGCAGTGCGGTGGCGTGTCGGTGAGGTGGTGTGGTGTGGTGGTGTGGCAATGTTGTGTTGTAGTGGTGTGTCTGTGTGCTGGTGTGTATGTGTGGTGGTGTTATAGTGTGGTGGTGTTATAATGTGGTGATGTAGCGGTGTGGTGGTGGTGTAGTTGTAGGTGTAGCGGTAAAATATTATGGGGGTGGGTGGTAGGATTGCGGTTATGGTCGCGTGATTATGTGATGTGATGCTGTTTGTAGAAGGTTTACACCCTAGCAACATCTCAGGATGAATACCAACTTCTGACAATACACAAACATGGTGACTTTATAGTGCTGCCCCAGTGGGACAGCAGGCTGCTGCAAAGTGACCCGACTCACATTATCCTGATTATGCCAAGTGTCAGACTAGGTATCGAAAAATATAAATTCTGTAAGTCATTTGTTTGACTCGGCCAGTGTTCAAATTCACAACCTGTTGTAGAGTCGGTACTCGGATCTGTGGCTGTGTACATAGGCTATGATGAAAAACAATACAGACAAAGAGAAAGTAAAAGAGTAAAGGGAAAGAGAGAGAGTCCAGCCCTCTGGTTTATTCTTATATAGTTACATGGGTTCTTGGTCGGATATCATACCACCTCCTTCCACCAATAAGAATCTAACATCCCTGGTCTTACCAATAGGAATCCAGCATTCCTGGTCTCTATGGAAACCAATGGTCTGCCCACCACCAGTAGCTGTCTGGCCCCTTGGCCACCACCAACATGGACCTTTTGAGTGTGGTGACCCCTACACCAGCAGAAGGGCTAGGCCCTGAGTGCAATTACACTCAGACCTGCCAGCACCACTGTCTATTTACATCCCACTCAGGTACAAACCAACCCATATATAATATATATATATATATATATATAATATAATATATATATAATATATATATATATATATATGTATATATATGTATATATATTATATATATATATATATATACATACATACATACAGATAATGAGATATATACACACATATACATACATATACACACGCACCTGGCCAAGCACACTGAATCCTAATAGAACAATTGCATTCCCCCCTGCTGAATATCGGAATATTTTACGCTGTCACACGGGAAGGTAGTCAGCGTCCTGATATGACCTTAGATGTTGCTAGGAGGTAAAACAACAACAAACAAACAGCTCTTACAGATTCAGCTGTCAAGGACAGTAGCCCCCCGCATTTATACTAACTCAGTTTGATTCTATCAGGGCAGTCAACACCCCGCATTTAGAACACTTCAGTTTGATCCTGTTGGATAAGTCAACACTCACAATTATACCACTTCGGTTTGATCCTATTACTAGTAATAGAGCGGTCAACACCTGACATTTAGACCACTTCAGTTTGATCCTGTTAGGGTGATCAACACCCTGCATTTAGACCTTTTCAATTTAATCCTGTTGAAGCGTTCAAACGCCAGCATTTAGACCACTCCAGTTTGATACTGTCAGGGTAGTTAACATCTGGCATTTAAACCACTTCAGTTTTATCCTGTCGGGGTAGCTAACACCTGGCATTTAGACCACTTCAGTTTTATCCTGTCAGGGTAGCTAACACCTGGCATTTAGACCACTTCAGTTTGATCCTGTCGGGGCAGTCAACAACTGGCATTTAGACCACTCCAGCTTGATCCTGTCAGGGTAGCTAACACCTGGCATTTAGACCACTTCTGTTTAGACCAGTTGTTGGCAACTGGTCTAAATGCCAGTGGTCAACAACTGGCATTTAGACCACTCCAGCTTGATCCTGTCGGGGTAGCTAACACATGGCATTTAGACCACTTCAGTTTGATCCTGTCGGGGCGGTCAACAACCGGCATTTAGACCACTCCAGCTTGATCCTGTCGGGGTGGTCAACACCCGGCATTTAAGGAACCTGTAACGGTTACATGCGGGCAATGGCGGCCGTCTGAGGCAGACCAGGCGTGACGGGTCTTGTGTGGGGGTTGGGGGTGGGGATGGGGACGGGAGGTGGGGTGGGTGGTAGCCGTCTGTGGGGGTCGGGGTGGGGGTGGAGCGGTGGGGGTTGGCAGGGAAGGGTGCGGGAGATGAAGCATCCTCTTCTCACTGCGCGTCACGCTTCAATGGAGCTGCCCAAAGACCGCGCTTCCTGTTGAGTGAAGAGCTCAGGCTTGAGGTAGGTGGGCGCGGGGACGCGTGGCCGGGCAGGGGGCGGGTGGGGGAGGGGGGAGGGCGGCGGATGGGGGAAGGGGGATGGGGGAAGGGGGATGGGGGCAGGGGGCGGGAAGCGGGGGCCTGGCAACATCTAAGGTCATATCAGGACTGGGTACCGACTTGTGATTGGTTGGTTGTTGGGAGTTTTACCTCCTGGCAACATCTAAGGTCATATCAGGAAATGTACCAACTTGTGATTCGTTGATTGTTGAAGTTTTACCTCCTGGCAACATCTAAGGTCATATCACATATTATCAGGACAGGTAACAGCTTGTGATTCGTTCAGCGTTAGAGTTTTACGTCCTGGCAATATCTAAGGACAGGTACCGACTTATGATTGCTTGGTTGTTGGAGTTTTATGTCCTGGCGACATCTAAGGTCATATCAGAACAGGTACCGATTATGGGGGATGGGGGGCGGACGAATGGGGGAAGGGGAATGGGGGCAGGGGGCGTGGAGCGGGGAAGTGTATAGAAGGTTGGTTGGTTGGTTGTTGGAGTTTTACACCCTGGCAACATCTAAGGTCATATCAGGACTGGGTACCGACTTGTGATTGGTTGGTTGTTGGGAGTTTTATGTCCTGGCAACATCTACAGTCATATCAGGACAGGTACCGACTTGTGATTGGTTGGTTGTTGGAGTTTTACATCCTGGCAAACGGGAGACGGACGCTCAATTCATTCGGCCATCCCATCCCGTCGTGTCTAGAAGGTGTGTGGGAGGGGGGGGGTGATATAATGGTGAGGTGAGTGGGGTGGCGAGGTGAGAGTGCTAAAGAATGAGGGGTAGGTCTAGGGGTGTGGGTGGCAGTGTGGGTGGCCGCGTGTGTGGCCGTATGGGTGGCTGTGTGGGGGCAGGCTGTGTGTCGGTGGCCGTGTGGGGGCAGGCTGTGTGTCGTCCGTGTGGGGCAAGGCTGTTGTGGTGGCCGTGCGGTGGCCGTGTGGGGGCAGGCTGTGTGTCGGTGGCCGTGTGGGGGCAGGCTGTGTGTGGGTGGCCGTGTGGGGGCAGGCTGTGTGTGGGTGGCCGTGTGGGTGGCCGTGTGGGGGCAGGCTGTGTGTGGGTGGCCGTGTGGGGGCAGGCTGTGTGTGGGTGGCCGTGTGGGTGGCCGTGTGTGGCGTGTGGGGCCGGCTGTTGTGGGGTCCATGTGGGCAGGATGTGTGTGGGTTGGCCGTGTGGGTGGCCGTGGGGCAGGCTGTATGTGGTGGCCGTTGGGGGCTAGGTGTGTTGGGCTGTGTGTGGGGTGCTGAGTGGTGGGAGTGTGGGTGGCAGAGTGGGTGGCAGTGTGGGTGTCCGTTGGGTGCCGTGTGTGTCCGTGTGGTGGCATGTGGCAGATGTGTTTGTGGTCATGTCGTGGCCATGTGGGTGTGGTGTGGGGGCAGCGTTTGTGTGTCGGTGTGTGTCCGTGTGTTCCGTGTGTGGCAGGATGTTGTGGGTGCAGAGGGTGTCCGTTGTGTGTGTGTGGTGTGTGGGGGCACTGTGTGTGTGGCAGTGTGGGTGGCCGTGTGGGTGGCCGTGTGCGGTGTTGCTGGTTGTGGCTGGCCGTGTGGGTGGCCGTGTGGGGGTAGGCTGTTGGTAGGTGGCCGTGTGGGTGGCCGTGTGGGTGGCGTGTGGGTGGCAGTGTGGGTGGCAGTGTGGGGGCAGGCTGTGTGTGGGTGGCCGTGTGGGTGCCCTTGTGGGTGGCCGGGCACTGCCCGTTCTGGTGTCGACTGCTAACCCTTGGAACCGCCCCAGACCCAGCTCAGTCAAAAGGCAATGTGTGCCCTTTGGAACAGAGGCAGTTGGTGGGGGTTGGGTGCGTGTGGAGGAAGCCGTCTGTGGGCGTGTATGTGTGTGCACGTGTACGTGTGTGCACATGTATGTGTGCGCGTGTGTGTATGTATGTGCGCATGTACGGGTGTGCATGTCAGTGTGTGCACATGTATGTGTGCATATGTGTGTATGTATGTGTGCATGTATGTGTGTGAACGTGTACATGTGTACACATGTATGTGTGTGCATGTGTGTATGTATGTGCGCATGTACGGGTGTGTATGTCAGTGTGTGCACATGTATGTGTGTGCATATGTGTGTATGTATGGGTGTGCATGTATGTGTGTGCACATGTATGTGTGCACGTGTGTGTATGTATGTGCACATGTATGGGTGTGCATGTCAGTGTGTGCACATGTATGTGTGTGCATATGTGTGTATGTATGGGTGTGCATGTATGTGTGTGCGTGTGTACATGTGTGCACATGTATGTGTGCACATGTGTGTAAGTATGTGTGCATGTATGGGTGTGCATGTTAGTGTATGCACATGCATGTGTGTGCATATGTGTGTATGTATGGGTGTGTATGTATGTGTGTGCATGTGTATATGTGTGTATGTGTGCGTGTGTATGTGGGCGTGTATGTGTGTGTATGTGTATCTGTGCACATATGTATGTCTTTATATGTGTGCACGCATGTATGCATGGGCGTGTATGTGTTTGCACATGAATGTGTGTGCGCATGTATGTGTGCGCATGTATGTGTGTGCATGCATGTGTGTGAGCATGAGCATACATAGGCTTATATTTGTGGCTTGTTCGTGTGTGCATGAGGGTATGTGTGTGAGTGCATTTGTGCACGTGTGTATGCACGTGCGCATGTGCACGGGCGTGTGGGCACGTGTGGATGTGGGTGCATCCGAACGGGAGTCTGGTGCACAGAGGTTAATGTGCATCTGATGAGAGCACCGTGTGCGCGTGCGAGCGTATGTGAGCGTGTGTGTGAGTAGCTGGGGGGTACTCACGTGACTTGCGCGCCCTCTCCAGGATCCCCCAGAACCCGGATATTTCCCAGCAGAATAGACCGTGGGCTGGCGGGACGGCGCGCCATCTAGCGGGCTGATTCATGTACTCCACCACCAGGAACACCCCACACACTGCATTAACACCGCCGGCACCCTCAACTACCTCACTCCACTCTCACCCGCCCAGGTCCACTCTCAATCTCATTGGGGTCTCTCCATTCCACCCACACACCACCCGATTCCACTCACACATCACTCCATTTCACCCACACACCATCCCATTCCACTCACACACCATCCCATTCCAACCACACACTGCCCCATTCCACCCACACACCGCCCCATTCCACTCACACACTGCCCCATTCCAACCGCACACTGCCCCATTCCACCCACACACCCGCCCTATTCCACTCACACACCACCCCATTCCACTCACACACTGCCCCATCCCACTAACAAACCACCCCATACCACTCACACACCCGCCCCATTCCACTCACACACCATCCCATTCTAACCACACACCGCCCTTTTCCACCCACACACCACCCCAGTCCACTCGCACACCACCCCATTCCACTCACACACTGCCCCATTCCAACCACACACCGCCCCATTCCACTCACACCCCGCCTCATTCCAGCCACACACCACCCCATTCCACTCACACACCCGCCCATTCCACTCACACCCACCCCATTCCACCCACACACTGCCCCATTCCACCCACACACCATCCTATTCCCCCCACACACTGCCCCATTCCACTCACACCCCCACCCCATTCCACCCACACACCACCCCATTCCACCCCATTCCACTCACACCCCAGCCCCATTCCACTCACACACTGCCCCGTTCCACCCACACACCGCCCCATTCCACCCACACACCACCCCATTCCACCAAAACACCGCCCCATTCCACCCACACACCCGCCCATTCCACTTCACATCCCACCCCTTTCCACTCACACTCAACTCCATTTGCCTGCACATTCCAACAGCACATAGATTCACTTGCCTCCCCCCCCCCCCCGACCCTCCCCCACCCGCTAACATGGCTCGCTGCGTCCGTCCATCCAGCACCACCGACCCATAATCCTTCGCGGTCCACTTCCGCTAAACCCAAATACCCATCTCCTCCCTCCATCCCTCCCTGCCTCTTTCCCACCCTCACAACCCCTCACACCACCACCCTCCTTCCTCCCTCTCCCCAGCCACTCCCCACCCCCACCTCCTCCCTCTCCCTTCTCCTCATACTTCCCCTCTCCCTCTCCATCCCCCTCCCTCCTCCTCCTTCCCGCCATCCCCCCTCTCTCTTTCCTTCCCCCCTCCCCCTCCCTACCCATCCACCCTCACCCCTCCCCTCAAAGGAAGCACCCCTCCCTCCCGGGGCCGCGTTATTATCGATGAGAAATCAGGTGCTTTCTGGAGCAGACGGATTGACACGTCTTGGATTCATGGCGGCGACGCTCATTACCAGCTCACGTCACGTGACCACATCTCGGGGCGCCGAGCTGCTCGGGCTGCTTGGGGCTGCTCTAGGCGCCGAGCTGCTCGGGGCGCCGAGCTGCTCAGAGCTGTGCAGTGCACGCCTGCCACCAACGGAACTCAAACCCCGTCAGCCACAATGAGCCCCACCCCCTCCCTCTCTACCCTCCCACCTCTACCCTCCCCGTCTACCATCCCATCTCTACCCTCTAACTTTACCCTCGCCCTCTACCCTCGCCCTCCCTCTACCCTCCGCCCTGTCAAAAGCGCAAGCCTTACATGGTACAAGGAGGGTTTAGCAGAAGCAAGCAGTAAGGAGAGAAAGGTGGCGGTGCGGGGAGGGTGTGTTATGCCTGGTACACACCTACCATATACGATTCGCGCACTAAAACTCGTGACTCGACCCGACCCGCTTAAACTGAAAACGGGCTGATTCATTTTTCGAATCGCGAATCGCGAATCGCAATCGTAATCGGCCCGTTTTAGCCCTAAAACTGAGTTTTTAGTCGCGAATCGCAATCGCTAGGTGTGCGCTCCCCGCGCACACCTAGCGATTTTTGTGCGCGAAACGGGCAGTTTTAGATCATATACGGTAGGTGGGTGCGCACAAACAGTAGGTGTGTACTAGGCATTAGGGGTGGTGGTGTTACTGTTAGTAGTGTTAGTGTTAGTGTTAAGCCCCTGTCACACATCACCGGATTGAGCAACGGACAGAACTATCTAGTCCGGGTGTCATAAGTATCAAAATGTATTAAAATGTGTCAAAATGTGACGAACAGACATGAAATGGACATAAAACGGACATGAAACGGACATCAATGGATAGCCAATGGACGAAACAAACTCAAACCGGCCAAGAACTGTAGACGTCAATCTGGCAGCATCCGTTCCAAGTTTTGTGCATGTTCAAAACTTGTACAGACACAAACCAGACTATCAACGGACTTTGTTTGGTTTCTGTTTCCTCCAATCCGGTGATGTGTGACAGGGGCTTTACTGTTAGCTGTCACAAGTACCTCATTAGCAATAGGCCAATAATAACATGTGATGACCGCAATTAATGCACACCCATTGTTTATTGGCGGCCCGACCATCATCGTCTCACATACACCGAGCTGCTCATGCCCTGAGCAGCTCCCGTTACACTGATTACACTGATCCCATTACACTGATTCCCTCCCACTTCCACTCCCACACACACACTCTCGCATTGCCCGTCTCGATTCTCTCTTCCCGCCCTCACTTTCTCCCCAAATATCGCTCACACACTCTACCAGTAGTGCCACACAGACACACACGCTCTCTCTCTCCATTCTTCTCCCCGCATTCATCGCACCGCCACATAGCACATATTCCCTCCCTCCCACCTGCCACACATATATGCACTCACCCACCCAGCCTCACCCACCCCCACGGTCCCAGTCTCACCAGCTCCCCTACGCTCCCTCTTCCATCCCGGGGTACTTCCTGTGGGAGTCTTTCCCAACTAACAAACGCCACCCGTCCACATGCACACATTCACACACACGCACTCACATGCACTCACACACAGCCTCACTCGTGTATACATTCACCCACATATTCACACACTCACACACACTCACACACAGCCTCATTCCCATACATTCACCCACATATTCACACACACTCACATACACTCACACACAGCCTCACTCACATACATTCACACACATATTCACACACATACACACATATTCACACTCACACACACTCACATACACTCACACATATCCTCACTCACATACATTCACACACATATTCACACACACATACACACAAGCACATACATTCACACAAGCACATACATTCACACACAACCACACTCACATACATGCACCCACATATTCACACACATGCACACATACACACTCACATACACTCACATACAGCCTCACTCACATACATTCACACACATATTCACACACACGCACACATACACACACACACTCACATACACTCACACGCAACCTCACTCACATACATTCACACACATATTCACACACACGCACTCACATACACTCACACACAACCTCACTCGCATACATTCACACACATATTCACATACACACACACATATACTCAAACATGCATTCACTCCCATACGTTCACACTCACACACATATACGCAAGCATACACTAACACACACTCACACACACACACAAACACACCCTCACATATCCAAGCACACACCTAACCTCACCAACACCCTCACTCACACCCACACCCACACACATACCCACACACAGTTAAACATACACACACTAAACCTCATCAACACACTCACACATACTTACCCACACAAATACTCACACATAAACGCAGCCTGGCACAATCAAACACACACGCACACCCCAACTCACCACATACTCATACCCCACTCACACACCAACTCACACACCCACTCGCACACACCCACTCGCACACACCCACTCACACAACCACTCACACACCTTCTCACACGCCCACACCCCGGTCTCCGAGAGCCCCATAAGCAGCTCACTTGTCTTTGGTCTCAGCCCAAGTCGCGGAGCTTATAGATAATTCCCATCTATCTACAGACCCGGATGTAGCAGTCAGCTCCCCACAAGTCGTAGCGACTGGCAGGCACATGGAGCATCATACAGGCGGCTGTCAGGTAGAGGAAGCGGCCGTCAGGTGGAGCAATCAGCCATCAGACACAAACACACTGCTGTCAGACACGGCAAACAGCCAACACAGCAACAAGCCGGTGTCACTGTCAGACAGAGCAAGCCAGTGTCAGACAGAGCAAGCCGGTGTCAGACAGAGCAAACCAGTGTCAGACAGAGCAAGCCGGTGTCAGACAGAGCAAGCCGGTGTCAGGGAGAGCAAGCCGGTGTCAGACAGAGTGAGAGGGTGTCAGACAGAGAAAGCTGTTGTCAGACAGAGCAAGCCAGTATCAGACAGAGCAAGCTGGTGTCAGACAGTGCCAGCCGGTGTCAAACAGAACAAGTCGCTGTCAACATAGCAAGCTGCTATCAGACACGGCGAGCAACTCTTTAGACCGAAAGGCAAACAGCAGCCAAACACATTCAACAGCCTCGAGCCACAATGTGCACGAGCAAGCCACTGGGGCCGAACAGCTCGTGAATCCACGAGAAATGAGTTCCGAGCTGCCCCGAGCAGTTCCGAGCTGCTCCGAGCAGCTCCAAGTGACCCCCGAGCAGATCCGAGCAGTTCCGAGCAGTTCCCAGTGGCCCTGAGGTGCTCCGAGCAGTTCCGAGCAGTTCCCTCCCTGTTCCGAGCAGTTCCGAGCTGCTCCGAGGAGTTCTGGGTGGCCCCGAGCAGCTTCGAGCTGCTCTGAGGAGTTCTGAGTAGCCCTAAGCAGGTCGTGCAGCTTCGCGATGACTAATGATACGTGTGTAATGGGGCTTAGTGGCCTGGGGAGAACCGCGCCGACGCATTCAACCCGCCCGCCCTCCCCGCGCCCCCTCCCCCAACCACACACACACACACCCTCCTTAACAACCGCCCACACCCTACCCCCGCCCTCACCTCGCCCACCGTCCCCAGGGTAAGCAGCCGTCGTATCGAGTTGTGCAGTTTTTCTACGTCAACGAGCAATGTGATATTAATGAAAAAGGACACCCCCACCCACCGCCCACTCCAAGAACTGTACCGCCCGCCACAAGAAGCCGGTATTTTTTTCTGAGTATGCCACATTTTTAAGACTCCTATAAGATAATATTTCACATTTCCATCACCCCAATGACACTGGTACCGTGACTAGGATCCTGTACAAGATACACACTGCATGGTTGTTGAACCTCCCCTGTGTATGTATATAGTATATGTAACTGGAAGTGACAATGATCAATTGTGTAACTCATTGGTTTGACTCGGTCTGGATTAGAACCCACGACCTTCTGCACGTGAATCATGGGGGATAGAGAAATGGGAGATTCTATTAATACCGGACACGGACGCCACCAGAACCGGAAGGGAGCCATTGTGGGAAGGTGAGCGTCCATTGTGTACGTCATTGGTTTGATTCGGTCTGGATTCGAACCCACGACCTTTCACACGAGAAGCGTGCCGCGGATAGAGAGAAAGAGAGAGAGAGAGAGAGAGAGGGAGAGAAAGAGAAGATTATATTAACATCGGACACGGTCGCCGCCAGGACAGGAAGTGAGGTATTGTGGGAAGGCGAGCGTCCATTGTCAGTCACGCGCACACCAAACCGGGATTACCGCCCAGGGTCCGAGACACAGCGAGACTACCGCCCGCAGCGCCGCGGCAGCGAAGTGGTGTAACCACGAACCAAGTGGACGGAATTTTTGTGAATGACTGACGCCGACTTAAAGTTAAATAATGCGATGAAGTTGGAATATTTTCAAACCAAAGCGCCTCGTTAGATTTCATTCTCTCGCGTCTAATTTAGATATGCTGGTGCACTTATTAATCTTGCGGTGGGGCATAGGGGGGGGAGTGTGCTCGTTAAAGTTGCATAGTCCGATGAAAACATAAAATTTTCAAAACCAAAACACTTATCTAGATTTGATTCTACATATTCAACTTAGACACCGGTGCACATATTAAACATTTGTTGTTGCATAGAAGGGCATAATAAGTCAATTAATAAAATCCATTACTACTGAAGTCAATGGTGTCAAGAGTTTTGGCGTGCTTGCCAAAATTATTTTGGCATGTTTTGACATCCAATATCTCCAAACTTAGCCATTTAAAATTAAAGTTACTTAAAACTAAAGTAAAGTAGATTATAACGATTAATATAATAAATTGATCTCAGAAAATAGCAAAAACTCAAAGGCATCGGATTATGCAACTTTAAGATCGGGAAAACTTGCTCACTTTGATGTGAAGTCATTTGACCTAGTTACCCAGTCCGCAGAGGAAGCGATCGGAATGGATCGGATGCATAAGATATCAGAAGGCTGACATCGGTTAGATGTTGCAAAATTATCAGATTTTACTTTAGAACGGAAGCCTGACATTGGTTAGATGTCACAAAATGATTGGAAATGTTACTACATCGAAAGCCTGACATTCGTTACATGTATCTCAAATGAACAGCAGAGCTTGCACAGGGATAAATCTATAAACAATGAGTGCTTGTATCGAATATAAACCTTAGTCACGTGAACAAACCGGTGTGGCAGGAAATCGCAAACCCTGTAAATTGTAACCCCCCACTTGTGATTTCCTAAGAAATCATGAACACCCATGCCATATATTGGCATGTGGGGTTTGGGATTTCCTAAGAAATGACATAACCCCCCCTGGACATCGCAAACCCCCCATGTTTGGCAGTCTTTATCCTAATGAAAACATCTTTGCGGTAGTCCAGTTCATAATTCCAACCGCACATGCACTGAAAACGGCCTTTATTCACACATGTCGACACTGTGGCCATTCTAAAGGCCAGGTAAAGAGAGGTGCAGCAATATCCTGGTATTATCACTCAGTTTCAGGATCGGCGATGTCGTTAGAAAAATGGCCTTTTTAGTTCCAACTTCAGTCACTGCACACAGTAAATAGAACCATATTAATATTCCAAATTCTTATTTACCCATTATTTAAGCCATTATTTACTAGTTTATTAGTTGAATATTACAAAATGCTAAAAAGCATGGGGGGTTTGCGATTTCCAGGGGAGAGTTGTGATTTCCTAGGAAATCACAAACCCCGGGGTGTGTGCAAACTCCAGGGGTTTGCGACTTCCTACTAAACCAGAAACCAAACTCACTGGTGCAAAAACGTTGCAATGGGTACCAATCGCCTGTAACACCACTTTGCATTGCGTTAACCCCCTGGTGTTAGTACATGATACTTAAATGCAAGATTGCCACAGTTAGTCCATTAGGTGGCGGCATAAAAGCAAGCTTAAATCGTTGAATCAAGTTGGTGAAACTCTCCGATATCTCATGCAATGAGTTCAAATTAAGTGCCACTAAAGTTGTAATTACACGGTGCTTCGGTTGGTTCCAGAACGCAATCATTATCTACGCCACAAGCATCGCTGCCGCTACCACCCCTATGACGCCACGTAGCAAGAATTCATTTTATGCATATTATTACATTGCCACCATTTCGCTGTCAGCCAATGAGCGCACGCCTCGCAAGCCTCGTTTTCAATCACGTGAGAATCGGGTGGTCTGTGGGAACCTGCTTTTCACCATGTAGTCTGAGTCTCTGCTGAAATCACAGAAAGAACTTTTGTCTGGCCCTTCTACCATATTACCTCTCCCCACTACCCCCCCCCCCCCAACACCACCCATCACCTCACCATCACCACCCCATCTCTCTCACAACACTCATACCTGGGCCGCGTTCAGGGTCCGTCTCGGAGGCGCTTTGGCGACATCTCGGCGATGCTTTTCGGCTTATTTCCGTTCAGAGTGCGTTGCCTTCCTTTTCAGACTAGAGATAAAAAGCGCCTAGAAAATGGCTGCCGCATTTAGTGGTTTCAGCCAATCACAGTGCAGCTTTTCCATTGCAAATGGCCACCGCCTATGGGGGTGGCCATCTTTGAGACAACAAACTGCTTTTGCAGTTCAGACTAGCATGACGTCACATCCATCTCCAAGGCGCCTCCGAGACGGACCCTGAACGCGGCCCAGACAACTCGCAAACAGACAGCTCAATATTATCTCTGAAAGGTATTCATGATAAGCGCGTGGTCTAATTTGTTTGTACGCTACCATCCCCCTCCTCCTCCTCCTCCCATCTGGTTTTCATCTTACCTGCAGACACGTGACCAGTACTGCCAGCACGTGATCAGTCACATGATTTTTTAGTCTCTTCCCTGAAGTGGCACAGATCGCTTGTTTATAGAACTGCTGTCTGCAGGAGTTACACGCCAGCTGAGGATGGCTGCATGCAGTCATTTATATGGACGCAGCCCCGCCATTTTTAATTCTGTTCAATTGACGCACCTTAGCTCAAAGTTGGTGCAATATGCACATTGTATAAAGATGGTACAAAATACATGTTGTACAAAGATGGTGTGATATGGACCTAACAGAAAGATGGTACAATTATGTACATAGTACGAAGATGGTGTGATATGCACATAGAACAAAGATGGTGCAATATGTACATAGAACAAAGATGGTGCAATATATGCACATAGTAAAAATATGCACATAATACATAGATGGTGCAATATGCACATAGTGCAAAGATGGTGTAATATGGACATAGTACAAAGATAGTGCACTATGAACATATTACAAAGATAGTGCAATATATACACACATTACAAAGATGGTGCAATATGCACATAGTACAATGATGGTGCAATATATGCACATCGTAGAGCGATGGTGCAATATGTACTTAGTACAGAGATGGTGCGATATGAACATAGTACAATGATGGTGCAATATATGCACATCGTACAGCGATGGTGCAATATGTACTTAGTACAAAAATGGTGCGATATGAACATAGTACAATGATGGTGCAATATATGCACATCGTACAGCGATGGTGCAATATGTACTTAGTACAAAGATGGTGCGATATGAACATAGTACAATGATGGTGCAATATATGCACATCGTACAGCGATGGTGCAATATGTACTTAGTACAAAGATGGTGCAATATGCACATCGTACAATGATGGTGCAATATATGCACATCGTAGAGCGATGGTGCAATATGTACTTAGTACAAAGATGGTGCGATATGAACATAGTACAATGATGGTGCAATATATGCACATCGTACAGCGATGGTGCAATATGTACTTAGTACAAAGATGGTGCGATATGAACATAGTACAAAGATAGTGCAATATATACACATATTACAAAGATGGTGCAATATGCACATAGTACAAAGATGGTGCAATATGTACATAGTACAAAGATGGTGCAATCTGTACATAGTACAAAGATGGTGCATTTAGGATTCTCTATATCACCGCTTTGTGCACTCTAATAAAAAGATGTACTTGATATATATATATATATGATGTACTTGATATATATATATATATATATATATATATATATATATATATATCACCGCTATCAGACCAGGGTTCGATCCCACGACCCCACGATCTACCATAACACGGGAGACGGACGTTCTAACTCATTCGGCCATTCCGTCTGGTTGTAGATAAGTGTTTTGATTTTTAAAAGGCGACGCTTTCATCGGCCTGTGGCTTTAAACATCCTACCCGACTCATTACAAGGCGCGGGATTTTAACGCCGATTTGGGGGGCCTCGCTTTCACACCTGGCGTTCCCTACTAGTACTACTAGCGTCTGCATGTCACTTCCGTTGTGCGGTCGCACTGCAAGACCAACAATTCACCGACCTACACGCACCAAATTATAAAATTCACTTTGTTAACATTCATTTGAAAGTTAGTTAAATGGCCAGTAACATGACCAAAACAACTTTAGTTATTCACAATTATGACTTAAATATTTAAAATAACTCTGCTCTTGGAGTTACTTCAAAATAAAGTAGGGTAGATTATAACGATCATAATAATATATGTATCTATAAAAAGAAGACAGAAAGTAAAAACTATCAAATGCGCAATGTTAATGGAGAGCATTAGGCTAGGTAGCAACAAGTATCAGTTTTGTAAGTCATTGGTTTGATTTGACCGAGGTTTGAACCCACGATCTCCCGCATAGGAAGCCAGTCGGCTCTCTTAGTCTTACCGACTCGGTCATTACACCCGCCCAGGCAGTCATGTACAACTATTATGGCTTAATAAAATGTTGATATACAGTACAACCCCGTTAAACCAAGCTCGGTTAAACCAAACGATCGGTTAATCCAAACTTTTTTCGGCGGCCCGGCAAAATACTACCATTTATCATATAAAAAGGTTGGTTAAATCAAAGTCGGTTAATCCAAAGTATCAGTTAATCCAAACAAAATTGTCGGCCCCAGGCCACTTCTGATACAGCTAAACCAAACTTTCATGTGGTTTTAAGGTCATCTGAGACTTTCTTTTATATGATAAATGGTAGTATTTTGCCAGGTCGGCAAAAAAAGTTTGGATTATTCGATCGTTTGATTTAACCGAGGTTGGTTTAATGGGGTTAAACTGTATATACAAAAAAAAAACAATAATCATAGTGTCCACATACATTGTACACTCATAATGCACCCCCGTTTTTGCCAAAGCCAAGTCAAAGTCAAAGCTCGGTTAAACCAATGATCGGTTAATCCAAACAAATTTCTAGGGTCCCTTCAGTTTGGTTTAACGGGGTTATACTGTAGAAGGATGAGAGTGATGTTGGAGATTAAAAAAACCCGGAAATTGATGACGAGGTGGGCAATAAAAGAGCTACAAAATCAGCAGAAACACTCTGCAATGATAATCTGTACTGATGGGTCAGAGGAATGGAGTTCGGATAGTGCCAGGAGAGTGCTGGATGAAACCTGACATCCATTTTATTTGGTGCAATTCCCTGACAAAGCTAACTGTGTGAGAACTTCCATGTAGTCACTGAAATTCTCCCTCACTCAGTCACTGGACGCGGGGGCCGATTCCGTAGAGCGTGGACCTCGCTTGCGGAATGTCGGGAGTTTGGTTCCCAGTCAAGTCAAACCAATGACTTATAAAATTGATACTTGTCGTTTCCTAGCCTGGCGCTTGTCATTAATAGGATAGGGCAAGGACTTGTTGGCTCGGTGTCAAGATAATGTGACTGAGTGGGATATTGGGTCATGGTGCCGGCAGCCTGATTTCTCAGTGGGACAGCACTATAAAGTCACCATGAGTGCGCACTGTCACAAGTCGCTACCCATCCTGAAGTGACCTTAGATGTTGCCAGGACATAAACTTCAACAACCAACCGACCAGTAATGCTGAACGCCAGGCTAGGTAGTGATAGGTATCAATTTTGTATGTCATTGGTTTGACTCTGGCTGGATTCAAACCCCCCGATCTTCCTCACAGGAACCCAGACAGTGCTCTCGTCAATTCGATTAAGAAGCAGGAGAAATTTGAATCACTGACAATTGGTCTTCCTCATTCCACCGTCCCTATGTCCCAGTAATACCTAGTGCTGGACCAGGTAGCGACAAGTATAAAGCCTCAAGTCATCAGGGCCCATATGTATGAACCCGGGTTCTATATAATCGGAAGGAAACCCCCAATTAATCAGGTTATATATAGACCCCTTTCAATGTTTATAAACATTGTGTATGCACGCACACCTTGGCTGCAGAACGAATGCACACTGCCATTGAGTTAGCCGGTACGCGCGGTGCAAAACGTCTATTTTATTCAAAATTAATAGGAATGCAGAACACTGACCTTATAAATTTAATATAATCTGGTCGTTGAATATGTTCTCTATAAGTGTTCCAAGCGGTTTGTTTTAGGTGGGGTGGTTTTAGAGATATTTCACTTTTTCTGTATGAAGATTGCTCATGGCCATTGACAATACATTGAGTTTGTTGGTACGCGCAGTGCAAAACGTACATTTTATTAAAAATTAATAGAAATACAGAACCCTAACCTTATAAATTTAATATAATCTGTTTGTTGAATATGTTTTCTATCTGTGTTCCAAGCGGTTTGTTTCTAGGTGGTGTGGTTTTAGAGATATTTCACTTTTTTTGTATGAAGATTGCGTACAGCCATTGATAATGCATTGAGTTTGCCGATATGCGCAGCTCAAAATGTCAAAATTAATAAAAATGCAAAACCCTAACCATATAATTTAATATGTGTTCCAAGCGGGGTGTTTTAGGTGGTGTGGTTTTAGAGATATTTCACTTTTTAGGTACGAAGCCATTGCTCATAGCCATTGAGTTTGCAGTGTAACTGTATCGTCCTGCACCCAAGTAGCACGCACTGACCTAAATACCTATGCTGACGTCATATGAAATAGGTCTATAATTATAAAGGAGGTGTGTAAATATGTCACCGCTATCAGAACACCAATTTTTTTGTTTTAGCGCCAATGTCTTATATAGTATCCTGACAAAGTCTCTCAACACACACATAAGGCAGATGCGATAGGTTGGTTGTTGGAGTTTTACATCCTGGCAACATCTAAGGTCATATCAGGACGGGTACCGACTTGTGACAGGGTGTACTCATGGTGACTTCATAGTGCTGTCCCACTGGGAAATCAGGCCACTGGCACCATGACCCGATATCCCACTCAGTCACATTATCCTGACACTGAGCTAACCAGTCCTTGCCCTATTCTAATAATGCCGAGCGCCTGGCTAGGAAGCGACAAGTATCAATTTGATAAGTCATTGGTTTGCCTCGACCAGGAACCGAACTCCCGATCTCCCGCACACGAGGCTGTTTGTTTGTTTGTTTGTTGTTGTTTTACGTCCTAGCAACATCTAAGGTCATATCAGGACGGGTACTGACTTGTGACAGTGTGCACTCATGGTGACTTTATAGTGCTGTTCCACTGGGAAACCAGGCCGCCAGCACCATGACCTGGTATCCCACTCAGTCACATTATCCTGACACTGAGCACACCAGTCCTTGCCCTATCCTAATAATGCCGAGCGCCTGGCTAGGAAGCGACAAGTATCAATTTTAAAGTCATTGGTTTGACTCGACCGGGACTCGAACCCACGACCCCACGATCTACCAGCACGGGAGACAGACGCTCTAACTCATTCGGCCATCCCTTCTGGTCCCCCGCACACGAGGCCAACGCTCTACCGAATCAGCCACCACGTCCTGTAGGCATATGCGAAAACACCCCCACCATGAATTGATGTTTACCTGGGGCCGCAGATCGATCAGCAAACATCGCTGCAGTTACTGCATGGACTCCAGTCACAGACCCCCACAACTCGCCAACATGGCCCCAGACACAATAAACTAGGTCTAGAGCAAAATAAACATGTCCATAATACATTCATCTCGTTGCCTTTCTATGTTCTTGTGCCAAATCACGCTGCAAAGTTGTAATCCTGTCAAATACTTCTGATGCTAATGTAGTACTATAGTAGTGGTAGTCTGCACTGACCTCTGAGGCAAGGAGGCACCTAGACAGGGAATGTGGATAGGGTGATTGTATCTGGGTGCGTAGGCAAAATATCATCTCACACTGGTGTCAGGATAATGTGACTGAGTGGAATATCGGGTCATGGTGATGATGGCCTGATTTCCTATTGGGACAGCACTATAAAGTCCTCATGAGTGTGCACTCTCACAATTCGGCACCCGCCCTGATATGATCTTAGATGTTGCCAGGACGTAAAACTCCAACTACCAACCAACCATTATATACAACATGGCATATACCATGTACCATACATCATAAACCGTATACCATACACCATATATATACCAGATGCCATATAACATTAACAACAGAAAGTGAAGGGATACCAGTTATTCATATTGTCAAAAGTGAGATCAATCCAGTCAATAAGCAAACATAATACACACACACAAATATAGCATTGACTAGTGAATGCAGTGAGAATAGTCGCCACAACTGCCTTCTCATCGCACAAACCGGAAAGGCATACCTGACCAACCGGAAATGGAACTCTCCACTCCATTCAGAATTACGCACCACAGCCTATCGGCCCGCGGAGGTGAGGTAATGCCTGCAGACGACATTTCTTGTCATACAACAATAACGGCATCAAAACGCATACTAGAGTATGGAGTCACTATATGGCACCCAACATTGAAGAAGGATATTAAATCCATTGAAGCTGTTCAGAGAAGGTTAACTAAGCTAGTGCCACATCTGAAGGACCTTAGTTAACCGGACAGACTCAGGAGACTGAAGTTACCAATCCTCACATACAGAAGATTTCGTGGGGACATGATCAACACCTGGAAGTTCCTGAATGCTGAGTATAATGTGGATGAGGCCTTGCTATTCAGATGCATACAGGGAAGCAATACCAGAGGTCACTCCAAGAAGCTTTTCAAGCCAAGGTACAACAGCTCACTCAGAGGGGCCTTCTTTTCACAGCGAGTGATAAACATGTGGAATGAGCTACCGGAAGAAGTGGTGGAAGCAGCTACCATGAATCAATTCAAGAATGCGCTGGACAGGGCCTGGGCCAGAGAAACATTCCTGTACGATTTTGAGGCTGCATACCATTAGAGCTGAGAGCTAGGAGCTTTGTATAGGCTACCACAAGCCTGCATCAAAGAACAGGATAATAAAAAGCGGCAAGTTGTCCCGCCTAAACTTGGTGCGCTGATTCCCGGGCAATTAACACTTTGATATGACGTTTAATCAGCGAGTAACACGCCGGCGTTCTCTCCCTGCCGAGTCTTTGCCACCGCCATTAGACACACACGTACATATAGATGTATATTGTATGCTAAAGCAAATACCCGAGGCTCTGCTGGGAGAGTGTGTGAGCGGTTATTGAATCAAGTGTCGTCTGCCGCCGAGGGCGGAAATGGCGTCAGGGCGGGAAAGGAAGGGAAGGCGCGAGTTGACGCCTCTAATCTGCACGGTTACATAGCAGGCAATCAGTCCCGGTCGCCAGGGGGCGCCACTACGGTTACTCCAAGTCGCCACGAGGGGCGCCACTATGGATTGCCATTTATTCCACCGCTAGGGGGAAGCACTGTGTGGCAGTAGGCAACACAGTAATACTAATAATAAGGAGCGTCCTATTCTCCATATATGAGCATTAATTCTTCCATTTTAACACATACATATATATTATATATATATATATACAAATATATACATATTTACACTATATATATATATATATATATATATATATATATATGATGCATAACACATCATACAAACATAATTATAGATGCAAGGGGAACATATACTTTATATATATATATCTATTTCTCCGTGGCGCATTGGTGGAGTGCCCCCCCCCCAGCTGTCGGAGTAATTAGTGGGTGGGGGCCCCCCTCGCGCCACACACACACTGGAGGAATTTTGTATATAATATATAGTGCATACTGGGAATACAAACAAGGCCTCATTCCCCTTTCAATTTCCTCTCTGGTTAGCTAACTGATACTCACCGTCAATATATTATTCACAACTGTCTATAGCTCCCTATTTATCTACTGGGGCGCTTCCTGCGAGTGGTAATTGAATCACACTATCTGCATAGGACTATGCATATATATATATATATATATATGTATATATATATATATATGTGATGTATAACGCAGTATACGAGTATAAATGCAAGGGGAACATATACTGTATATATCTATTCCTCATTGGCGCATTGGTGGTGCCCCCCTACCCCCAGCTGTCGGGGTAATTGGTGGGCAGGGTCACACACACACTGGAGGAATATATATGTGTGTATATGCTGTATAAACCATTATAAAAGTATAATAATGAAGCCGGAAGCTTCCTTATATTCCTCAGCCCTAACTCCTTCCTCATATAGACTGGAGGAGCCTTGTTCTAGTCATCTACTGGTCCAGCCTAGTCAGCCGCAGATCCGTTGGGGACGCCACCCATCTGTATACACACCGCTGGCCCCTACACCTACACTCACTGTACTACCATATTATTATGTAGGACAACTGTTAATGTGCATCCATATATATCTGTGTACATATATATACATATATATTCTGATTCAACATATTGTGTACTGGTGGTAGCACCCTATTAAGGTGGTGTGGTTCAATTACCACTCGCAGGTGTTGCCCCAGGAGATAAATAGGGAGCTACAGACAACAACAAATATACAAATTATACACCTAGATAATGTGTCTACACTCAGTAGTTGGAAATGAAAGAACAAGTAAAGGAACCATCCGTTGTTTATTAATATTATATTTGCATAATAACATATACTTCCCCCTCTGGCAGCTATTGAAGGTGTGATTGTGATTCCACACGCAGGTGCTGCCACCGTGGTTGAATAGGGAACTAGAGTAAATGTGGAGTAAGAAGGTGCTTAGTATATATAGTACTGCCACATAATAATTAATATAGCGCAGCTGCCTGTTTATATTTACATAATGCTTTACATGGCATATATATATATATATATATATATATATATATATATATGCCATATATATATGTAAAGTCTGTATCCTTCCTTTTCCTTACGTAGCCCTACTTTATATATAGGCCTTATATATATGTATATATATATATATATATATATATATATATATATATAGAGAGAGAGAGAGAGAGAGAGAGAGAGAGAGAGAGAGAGAGAGATGTGCATATGGAATATAAAAGGGTTTATACTAAAATTACATCTGGCTGCAAAGATTTTAAAAATGTGATTTCCATCAAACAACCCCCACATTTACTTCAAATTTATCCCCTCAATATTGAGAGATAAAGCAAACACAGAACACCATATTGTGACATAGTTATTCGCTCGCCTGGTCTTACCGTGCGGTATGCTTTTCTACAAGAGCGGCGGCCCGCTCACTCACCTGAAAAAAGAAAACAACACACAAATATTATAGCTGAATGTTTACATGACAGCATATTTACCGAGCGCAATATTTGCAGTAGACGTTGGAAAACCACATATTCTATGAGGATTCTCCAGGCCTCATTTCTTTTTTTATTTCGCTCCCAAATAACATTGGACCCCCCCCCTCCTCCCCAACCCCACCCCACCATCCAGGGTTCATACAACATATTTGACCATCAGATTCAATAATATTCAAGAACATGTTCAATGAGACACACACAAATTCTGATAACAAAATTGGGCAGACTGAGTGAACTCGGCAGATGGGCAGGAGGAGGTTGGGACTAAGCAGAGTGAGGAGACGGGGATGTGAAGAACACTCAAGAACATACAGTTATATTCAATAACATTTGAGGGTACGCAAACCAAAAATCTAAATTCAAGAACATTCAAGACTTTCGGCGACACATGGGAACCCTTCCCCAACACAGCCACAACCACCCCCCGCCCCACCCTTTCTCACCCCAATTGCACAAGAAACAGTCAGATACTGATTCTAAAGGTTTATTTGTTAGGGTTTTAGGTCCTGGCAACCTCTGAGGCCATATCAGGACAGGTAATGACTTGCAACAGTGTGCACTCATGGCGATGTTATAGTGTGGCCCCACTGGGGGACAAGACCGTCAGTACCATGAACCGATATCCTACTCAGTCATATTATCCTGATACTGAGCCAACCAGTCCTTGCCCTGTCCTATTAATGCCAATCGCCAGGATAGCGACGATTATAAATGTTGCTTTGACTCGGCCATGATTTGAATGGCATGCACAGGAAGTCAGAGTTCTGGAGAAATCAGGTCACTGCATTCGGTGACCCACAAGGTACAATACAAATACAAACATCGACCTGGCCTCATTAATATAACTGACGTGGTGGTTGAATCGGCAAGAGCGCAGACTTCCCATGTGGAAGGTCGTGGGTTCGAATCCCGGCCGAGTTGGCTGGTTCGCTACTCTCTCCTCACTTATCGACGAGTTAGCAGTGCACATATTCACCACTACAATACCACCATGTCTTCTTATTCCTCCCACCCACCCTTCTATTAGATGTGTTGTTGTTTTACGTCCTAACATCATCTAAGTTCATATCAGGACCGACACTGTTGGTTGTTGGGAGTTTTACGTCCTGGCAACATCTAAGGTCATATCAGGCCAGGTATCGACTTATGACAGGCCGCCCTCATGATAACTTTATAGCGCTGCCTCAATGGCAGACCAGGCCGATATCCCAGTCTCATTATCCTGACACCGAGCCAACCAGTATTTGCCATATCCTAATAATGCCGAGTGCCAGGCTAGGTAGTAACAAGCATCAACTTTTTAATTCACTGGTTTGACTAGGTTGGGATTCGAACTCGCGACCTTCCGCGCGCGAAGTCTGCGCTTTGCCGATTCGGCCTGTGCACTTCTGCCCACCCGTAAATAAACTCTGTTTACCTGAACGTCCCTGCCGTGTTTCTTCCTTACAAAATCAAAGGAAACATTTATATTTTTACTATTTCCTTTCAATAGGGTTAGTCATTTTTACTATTTAAATAAAGAACCTAATTTTTTTTACGGTTCTTTTAACAGTTCTAATCATTTTGACCATTTAAATTCTTTCATCTATTATATTTAATTATATGATTGTGAGCTTTTAAAAATGCTTTTACATTATATGTAAAGGCGATGGTTGCATAAAAAAACAAAAATTCTCGCCGTGAATATGGCCTATGCTGCCGATACGGCATAAAGAAACCACCAATCAATCAATCTTTTTGACCATTTAAAGAAAATAAACTACAGCAGAACCTCTCTAACCGACCACCTCCACAGATTGACCAATCCCCTATATCGGTCGCTTTATTTGGGTCCCAAGCGATCGCTCATACAATACCATTGTAATGATGAACAGATTCCCTAAACCTACCACCTCCCTAAATGGACCATTTAAAGTGGGTCCCATGGTCGATTTAGTGAGGTTTTACTGTATTCTTTTTATCCGTATTATTTACACAGTTTCAGTATTTTGACAGAAGACACTCAATAACCTGCTTAGTTTTAGAAAAAAGATTTGACCACCAGAGAAACTGATTCATTGAGATCATCCCCGGCCAATTAAAGTCACCATTATCTGTCAAACCTAATGAGGACCCCAGCCTAATTTGGCAGCTAATTAAGTTCTTCCCTGCGTCTCTCATAACACCCGATCTTCTCAGCTGATCTTGAAGATTTATACTGCCTATCATGGATAAGTCTGACGAGACTTGTTTTCACCATTAGACAGTTTGTCGATAGAAAGCCTGAGCCTACACTTTTACCGGCCCAAGGGATTTTTAACCTCCCAGACCACATAGACATGGTATGAGAGCAACTGGCCTTTGATGACGCTGTCAGTTATGCACAGCAGTGGAAATCCAAATTGGCGGAGGTGGAGGCACGGAGAATTGAACCACCGACCTTCAGATTAGGAGTCTGACATAGAAAAAAGTCAGACACTCTAACCACTCCGCCCGAAACTAGGACCATTGAAGGAACTGACCTCGCTTGTTATTGAAGGCTGACCGCGTAAAATGTTTTGAAACCAAGACACGAAGAAAAGAAACCAACAACAAAGAAATTGCACTCATTAAAACTGGTTTTAAAAGCACTGTTTGATAGCACATAACTCCCTCCCCCCCCCCCCCACCCATCCCCCACACATGGACGCAAACCACCGTCCATTGGGATGAGTATGAGAGAGGTAGAATTCCATCTGCTGAGTTTCATCACATTGTCCCCAGAATGAAAAAAAAAAAGAGAAGAAAAACACTGAAAAGAAGAAAGACACTGAAAAAAAACCCACCCATAATCGTTCCCTGCATGCATGTGGATTTGTTTTTATTGCATGGCTGAGAAAATAATTTAATCTTCAGAATACTTCTCCTAATGATCTTGTTTTTCTGTTCTGATCACAGTGGGAGTATTCTACACGGGTAGTGCCTTATTGATTGCACTACAACGCACCCAGCCGAGAACGCCAGGTTTGCTGATGGAATGAAAGCGTGTATACCACGTGACTAATGTTAAAATCCTTGCCGGTGTCGCATTTTCAGCACCCGGTCAGTTTCAGCGCCCGGTCAGTTTCATGCACATCTGTCAAAATCTAACATCATCGTCACTAACCTTATAAATATAATATAATTTTTTGGTAAAGATGTTTTCTACATGTGTACAAAGCAATTTGTTTCTAGGTGGTGTGGTTTTAGAGATATATCACTTTATCTGTATTTTCTGTATGAAGATTGCTAGCGACCATTGACAATGCCTCGAGTTTGACGGTATGCGCAGTGCAAAACCTTAGTTTTATTCAAAATTAATACAAATCAAGAACCCTAACTGTATAAATTTAATACAGTGTTTTTGGTAAAGATGTTTTCTATATGTGTACCAAGCGATTTGTTAATAGGTGGTGTAGTTTTAGAGATATTTCACTTTTGCTGTATTTTCTGTATGAAGTTTGCTCACGACCATTGACAATGCCTTGAGTTTGAGTCTATACGGGCGGTCGAAACTGACCGGGCGCTGAAACTGCGACACCGGTCTCCAGGCGCGCAATGTTGCACTATTATCTTCCCATCATTTTATCTCTCGACGCAGTTCACTGAACAGGGCTGACAAATAAGATATTAGCGCAGGCAGTCCCATGCGGAAGGTCGGTAGTTCGATTCCCAGTCGAGTTAAACCAATTACTTAAAAAATTAATACTTGCCGCTACTTTAACCTGGCGCTCGGCATTAATAGGATAGGACAAGGACTGTTAGTAGAGTCGGCACATTATCGATTTCACTGCCAATACGCCTAGGAGCAATATGTTACAGTGTGTGTGTGTGTGTGTGTGTGTGTGTGTGTGTGTGTGTGTGTGTGTGTGTGTGTGTGTGTGTGTGTGTGTGTGTGTGGGTGTGCGCGTGCGCGTGCTTGTGAAGGGGATGTCCAATGAAATGAAGGGATTTATGCTACGGGACTAATGTTGAAATGCCCGCTGGTCCACCATAGTGTGTTGCTTTTCTCATCATCAATTCAACGTTAGTGAACGGTTCTCCGAAGGTTTCACCAAGGATTTGATATATAATGATGGCAAAGCAAGGAAGGCTGTTTGAGGCTCTCCCAGCGTGCAATCCAAAAATACGGCCGCCATATTGGAAGCGTGATAATGAGCGATGATAGGGGCTACATAAAATCCTTGCTAGTACTATCTGTGGTTGAACTGCCCATGCGATAAGACATCACTGTTAACAAACAGTATCATTATTACGTATTGTTTCCTGTTACCATTACCATTTCCCGTTACCTGTTACCATTTACTGCATTTGGGAGTTATTAATCAAAAAGAATTGGACGGTTATGGAATCGATCCACTCACCAGCTAATAAGGTGTAGGTGAGAAGACACGCTTTTAAAATGGCCAATTATCATGCTTTGATGATGTCACATAACCATCTATCCCCCTACTATCTGTGGGTTCAAAGAACGAGTTTTTAACTGGAAAGACATCACAAATTCACATAGCTGAGGTTTTATGAAGTAAACGGCGCATTCCTTACACACGGTATGCGGTATGTGGCATGCGGTATGCGAATGGCATGATTCCTTACACGCGGTATGCGGTATGCGCACACGACTGGCTATATTTAAAAAATAAAAATAAACAATTATTCTCCATACTGCTCTGTATATGACCAAATATTGCATTTATATCTATGTACCTTTTTGTACGTCACATGGGGGTTCCTACCTATATAATACCCAAATTATAGATAAGTATTCATATTTCTGTGCATATGGAAGCATTTTTAGCTTTCCCCTAACTGTATGTCTCCTGGGTGCCCAGCTCACCATGTGTTTCCCCTCCTCACCCCTGTGTGAGACCGTTCCGTAATGCTCAGTCGCCTCTCCTGGTGTTAAACTAATGGACACATCAGACTCAGGTTTCTATTTGCACGCTGCGTGACGCATACCGCATGCCGCACCGATTGCTACATGGACCGATCGGAAAATGCATTCGCATTCGCATTCGCATGCCGCATACCACGTGTAAGGAATGTAGCCCATAGGCTTCAAGGCATTTCGATTTTTTGTCGCATTCGCATTCGCATACCGCGTGTAAGGAATGCGCCCTTCAATCTATAACCAGTTGAATGTCCCAGAAGTTGCAGATGGGGAAGCTGACAATGACTCCCTACTTTGCAACTATTAACAAATGTGCACTAAAGATCTGGTCACCTGAATTATACTAGTATAGTCTATTTAGTCATTACGTGACTATTCGCTATATATTAAAGCTGCATAGTCCGATGAAGTATCACATTTTCAAAACCAAAACAATTATCTAGATTTGATTCTACATATCTAACTTAGATACTGGTGCATTTATTAAACATTTGTTTCTGCAGAGAAGGGAACACTGAGTCAATTTAATAGAACCTGTTACCGCAGAAGTCTATGGTGTCAGAGTTTTGTCATGCTTGCCAAAACTAATTTCACATGTTTGCACTTCAAATATCTAAAATGTTTACCATTTAAAATAAAAGTTATTTCCCACTAAAGTAAAGTCAATAATAATGATCAATCTAAAATATTTATCTCAGAAAAATGGCAGAAATCCAAAACCATCGGACTATGCAACTTTAACAAAATACTCATATTCTAGAAATCCCGACTGCATTGAACTCAGAATAGAATACTGCCGTGGAGGTGATGAAAGTGTGAAATATTGTGGCTATAACTGGATTTGGTATGCAGGTATGGCAAGACCTCAGGGAGGTATGGCAATACCTCAGGGAGTTTGACGTCCCTTCCCTGCAGAGTTGTAAATCACTGCCTTGTGGTACAGGTTCTTGACAGAACTGAAGGCTAAGGGAGCAAACCCTGAACAGAAAACCATGTCACTGTGGCAGCATCAAGGCCTGTTGATGTATGGAACTCCCAATATCTCCCGACCAGCCACTGCAGGGACAAATACTTTTGCGCCTGTCTGGACATGTTCTTGCCGGTGTGAGACCTCTATTTGCTCCCCAAGAGAGTGCCGCTGGTAACTTGCAAAAGCTAGCAGCACTTCAACACTTTTGCAGGCAGCTTTCATGAAATGTACAGCCACACAAAGGAGAGCGGCAGTCAAGTAATGAAAGCAGTCTTTGTCGCATAACGACCGACAGCATGATGATGAACTGGATTTGATTTAACCCACTCTTCTTGCCATTTCAGGACTACCATGCTAGCCATAGCCATTACACTACCTAGGCTCCGTGATGCAATCACCCTATCCACGCCTACCTGTCTATGTGGTTCTTTGCATCAGAGGTCAGTGCAGACTGTTACAATGTTACAAGTTAGCTTCAAGTTACACGAGCTAGAAATACTCTCATTCAGTCATGATAATTGTCAATAAGTCAAGTGTTCATATCAGGACAGGTACCGATTTGTCTACAATCCACACTCATGGTGACTTTATAGTGCTGCCCACTGGGTGACCAGGCCGCCGGACCATTGACCCAATTTCCCACTCATTCACATTATCCTGACACTGAGCTAACCAGTTCTTGCCCCTCCTAGAGTCCTAGTAATATATAATGCCAAAGCAGGTAGTGACAAGTATCAATTATGTTTGAACTGATGCCCTCCCACAGGAAAGCCAGCCAGTGCTCATATCATCACCAATACGCCCATCCTGCCCTCTCTGGAACTATAGTTATGTATATATATATATATATATATATATATATATATATATATATATATATATATATATATATATCAACCTACTCTATGTATTAGTGTATGTATTCATCAACCTTCTCTACTTTTTTATTGTATGCCACATTTGATCAGACTCAAATTACATAACACCTGATGAACATTATCTGTCTGCATTCATTCCTCTCCCTCAAACCCTCTCAATCCCTCCCTCTCCCTCCTTCACCCCGTCTCCCCTTCACTTGTTCTCCCTCACTGTTCTCTCTCTCTCTCTTCTCTCTCTTCTCTCCCCCTCCCATAACTCTCTACCTCCTTCCCCAGTCCCTCCTTCAACTCCACCTTCCATACAGTTCCCCCTCTCTCCCTTTCCCCCCTTCTCCCCTCGCCCTCTCATCTCCCTCCCCCTCCTTTCTAATCCTCATCTTCCTCCCTCACCTACTTCCTCCCTCTATACCCCACTTCACCCCGTGTACCTTCCCCTCGCTCCCTTCCCTTCCCTCCCCCTCCCTTCCCTCCCCCTCCCTTCATCCCTCCTTCCCCCACCCTACCCCTCCTCCCCGTCCCTCCCTCTCATTCGCCACCCTCCTTTCCCCCTCCTCCCCCCACCTTCCTCCTTCCCCCCTTCTCCCCTCCCTTCCCGCACCTACCCCCTCCCTCCAGCCACCCTCACCCCCTCCCCCATCCCCCCATGTCCCAGTGTAGTCTGCGTTAGTCACCAATCGATCACCTCACACCGTTGACGGCCCCGTGTTTAACCTAGCTCTCCACAAACCCATATTCACCAGTCGCCGCCGCCCGTTGTCGGCCCGTGGGTGCGCGCGACTCATGTTTGCGGAACGGGTTGTGTGCGCGTGTGAGCGTGTGCGCGTGTGTGCGCGTGTGTACTCGTTTCACACCTGTGTAATGGCGACATCACATTCCACCAGCACGCGCACACTTACGCAAGCCACATTCCACAAGCACTCAGGCACGCGCTCTGTCACACAAATACACATCTCCACTGCCAACTAACTCTACACAGACCTCCTTGACTGGAGAAATACAGAGGTGGCATGTTGTTGTTGTTTAGTTGGTGTTGTTTAGTTATTTAATTGTTGTTGTTTAGTTGGTGTTGTGTAGTTATTGTTGTTTAGTTGTTGTTTAATTGTTGTTGTTTAATTGTTGTTGTTTAGTTCTTGTTTAGTTGCTTAGTTGTTGTTTAGTTCTTGTTTAATTGTTTAGTTGTTCAATTGCAGTTGTTTAGCTGTTGTTTAGTTATTGTTTAGTTATTGTTTAGTTGTTGTTTAGTTGTCAAGTTGTTGTCAAGTTGTTGTTTAGTTGTTGTTAGTTGTTTAGTTGTTGTTTAGGTGTTGTTTAAATGTTGTTTAGTTGTTGTTTCATTGTTGTTTCGTTGTTGTTTAGTTGTCAAGTTGTTGCTTTGTTGTTGTTTCGTTGTTGTTTCGTTGTTGTTGTTTACTTTCTATTGCTTAGTTGTTGTTGGTTTTGTTACCGGACGCTGTGGCCGAATCGGTAAGAAAGAGCATAGGCTTCCCGTGCGGAAGGTCGGGACTTCAAATCCCGATTGGATCAAGCCAATGACTTACACAATTGATACTTGTTGCTACCTAGCCTAATGCTCAGTATTAGTAGGATAGGGCAAGGACTGGTTAGCTCAGTATAAGGATAATGTGACTGAGTGGGAAATCGAGCCATGGTGACGGCAGCCTAGTCTCCCATTGGGGCAGCACTATAAAATCGACATTAGTACACACGGTCACGAGTTAGTACCCGTCCTGATATGACCTTTGATGTTGCCAGGACGTAAAACTCCAACAACAACAAAAAAAAACCGATTGATCCGCATATACTTGTTTCTATATTAACTAGTAAAACATGCTAAGGCATTGACACTAAAGCTAAGATTCCTTCTACGCGGTATGCGGTATGCGGCATGCGGTATGCTAATGGGAGGATTCCTTCTACGCGGTAAGCAGCAAGTGTATACCCCCCACCAGCACTACCATATGTTTCCACTCAGCACCCATGTGTGTTACCGTTCCGTAATGACCAGTCGCCTCTGCTAGTGTAAACCTAATGGGCAAGTGCGACTCACGTTTCTATTCGTGTACCGCATGCCGCATGCCGCACCGATCGCTACAGGGACCGATCGAGTTGTCGCATTTGCATTCGCATTTGCATACCGCGTGTAAGGGTTGTAGCCCATTGACTTCAAGGCGTTTCGATTTTTTGCCGCATTCGCATTCGCATACCGCATGCCGGATACCGCGTGTAAGGAATCTTAGCTTTAAGCCCCGTTCACACATGCACCTTAAAGCTGCATAGTCCGATGAATCATCAAATTTTCAAAACCAAAACAATTATCTAGATTTTATTCTACATATCTACCGCAGATACTGGTGCACTTATTAAACATGTGTAGGCACATAGCTGGGAATACTGAGGGAATTTAATAGAAGTTGTTCCTGCAGAAGCCTATGGTGTCAGAGTTTTGGCGTGCTTGCCAAAATTAATTTAGCGTGTTTGCACTTCAAATATCTCAAAAGATAACCATTTAAAATAAAAATTACTTCAAACTGGAGTAAGGTAGATCATAGTGAACAACCTAATATATTTATCTCAGAAATTGATAGAATCTCAAAACCATCGGACCATGCAACTTTAAGTTGCCTTAACTAGTTCGCCTCATCTAATCCACATCACAAAGCGGTTTACATGAGGCAAACTAGTTGAGTCGACTCAGCCCTAATTCGCCCCAGCGGCGTGTTCACCCGCATGGTTTGAGCCAAACTAGATGAGCCGAACTAGATGAGGCAAACTAGGTGAGGCGAACTAGATGAGCCGACTTAACGTGTGTCTGTGAAAGGGGCTTAAGCTGAATTGAATAAATGATATTACAAAAAAAATACACACATATACAAAGGAGCTGTGTTGTGTAGAAGGGGGAGAGAAGAGGGGCGGCTAAAGGGCACATTCCTTACACGCGGTATGCGGTATGCGATATGCAAATGCGAATGCGACAAAAAATCGAAACGCCTTGAAGCCTATGGGCTACATTCCTTACACGCAGTATGCGGCATGCGGCATGCGGCATGCGTCTACTCGATCGCTCCCTGTAGCGATCGGTGCGGCATGCGGTATGCGGCACACGGTGTGCGAATAGAAACATCAGTCGCACTTGTCCATTAGTTTTAGACGAGGAGAGGCGACTGAGCATTACGGAACAGTCACACACAAGGGTGCTGAGGGGAAACATATGGTAGTGGTGGTGGTGGGGGTTTGGGTTGGTAAAAATGCTACCAGAGCCACAAAAATATGAATACTTATCTATAATTTGGTAATTATAAAGGTAGGAACCCCCATGTGACGTACTAAGAGGTACATAGATATAAATGCAATATTAGGTCATATACAGTGCAGTATTGAGTATACTTGTTTATTTTTAGTTTTTAAATATAGCCAGTCATGTGCTGCATGCTGCATGCCGCATGTAAGGAATCATGCCATTCGCATACCGCATGCCGCATACCACATACCGCGTGTAAGGAATCCGCCCTTAAGAGAGGAGATACGGAGATGAGGAGGAGAAGGTGAAGGTGCCTGGGTTGAGAGGAGGCAGAGGGGGGTGGGACGAGAAGATACCCTCGGGGCAGGCGGGGGTAGGCGGGGGTAGGCGGGGGATCGAGCGTGGGGCGCTGCCGGCCGGGTGACAATCAAGCCCCGGGGGTGGGAGGCGGGGCGCGGCAGGCTCCCAGACGGAGTGCGAAAAGGAGGCGAATTAATGGTGGCAATTAACTGGGTTGTGTCGGATTGCGAGCCGTTATGAGTCACTGATACAACTCGCCGTGAGCACCTCTCGCCCTGCCACCACTCACCTCCCCCCAACCTCCACACACCCCACGCTCGACCCACCCCTACCCCAATCCCAACCCACCCCAACCCAAACCCACCGGCCCCGTAAAGGGGCTGTCACACTACGACGTATAGCCTTAGTGTATGCTGACGTATGTAATTTTCTACCAACACGTCGGCGTACGTCATCATATGTATGTAAACATTGGGCGTATATCGGGTACGTTCTGGGTACGTCGTTACATGTCGTCTTACGTCGCCGTGCGTCGAGGCTCTGAAAAAATTATGTGTATGCTCAAAATTTCCAACGTGTGTTGACGTGTGGCTCATACATTGAACGTATGATGCGTGTACGTTCAGGATACGTCGGCATATGTTGGGAGTATGTTAGGGATGCGTTGGAATACGTTGTTGCACGTTAGCCGTATGTTCAGCCAGTGGGAAGGTGCAGTCCACATATAGTCTGAGTACTGCCAACGAATGCATTACGTACTCCTAACATACTTCGAACGTATGCCTGCCGTATCTCCAGCATACTTAACTTATAGGCTGTACTTCTAGCGATGGAGTAACATACGTAATGTTGGTCAGCATACCGTGAGCATATGCGAGCGTTTTGCAAACGTTTTGCAAATGAACGTTTTGCAAACGTTTTGCGAGGCACATGAATGCTCTCACACTCTAGCAATAGGTCAGAGATACGTTCTGCATATGTTACGTACATTGTGTGTACTTGTGTGTACATTGTGTGTACGCCCATTTTTATCCCCCATCACTGATAAGTTCGATGAATGCCGACGTACTGGCAAATTTTCGAACGTTGAGCACGCGCTGACGCCGTACATAGTAGTGTGACGGGGCCTTAAGTGACAAGTCGGTGGGAAGTGGGCCACTCTGATTGTATGTCAATAAGGAGGGGGAGAGCGGAGCGAAAAATAGGGCGGAAAGGAGAAGGAAGGGGATGGGTGAAGAGAAGAGGCAGGGAAAGGAGGACTAGAGGTGAGAAGCAGGGCAGGAAAGGGGAGAAGGAAAGAGGACTGGGAGGGGAGGGAAGAGAGATGGAGAAGGGGGGGGGGGGGGAAAAGTAGGGGAGGAAGAATATAGAGAGGGTGGAGGGTGAGAGAGTGGAAGAAGGGGAGGGCGAAGGGGAGGAATAGAGGCGGAGAAGGAGGGTAGAGGGGCGGCGGAAATAAAGGTGGATGAGAGAGAGGAGTGGGGAGGAGAAGGTGGTAGGGGAGAAGAGAGAGGACTGAAGGGATGGAGGGAGTGACACGGAAGGGAATGAGTTGGAGGAGTGGGATGA